>LQRL01099219.1:12507-23098 GCA_001703475.1 Hydroides elegans
TGTCAAAAAGTAAATAAACATTACAGGTCTCTAACACTTATGACACTGAAACCCTGAAATCTATTATCAAACCTCGGACTCGATTATCTCGCACTGCAAAAACTGCTTTATAAAAGACGAAACGTTCGCATTACTGACCTTTGTTTTCTTCTATGAATTTCCTAAGCGATCCACAAGTAATCAGGATAGCGTCTTCTTTAAAAATCGTCTAATCTGCGGAAAATCTTCAACTTCTAATAATTTCGTAAATTTCTGGAGCTTGTAAAACACATCTAGTCGATTCAAATTTCGGATTCAGAATGTCAATTTTGCCGCTTTTTGCCTATATTCTGGGTCTATTTTTGCCCTGGGCCAATCATGAGCCAAGGCTCAGACTGACCACTCCAACCTCCCAAATAGTTTGAAAAGAGCTTATAGAATTAAGACGGGCCAGGACTCGTTGAACATGCAATTGTATAGAAAAAAATCTATAATATATTGACATTTATAAAATCATAATTTTAATATATAACACTCTCTAGTTTGGAAAATAGCTGTTTGGACTCGTTGAAATATGTCTACGCCTATGAGCATTCATTATTTCGAGCCAAAATTACTTCCTCAATTGACCCATCTTTATATTTTATCAAAATACAAATATAAATCAAAAGTGTCACATCTTACCATAAAGTCCTAAAAATCGTACGATAATTCAACTTTCAAACCTTGTTTTGCGTTTCTCGATACTCAGTGTATAAGTATGTTAAATTTCAATATTTATTTACAAATTCATCCAAACATCTGTTGCAATATGCATATTCAATTCAATATTTTTTATTTATAAATTTTATTTTACAATATTGTTACACCCCACGTAATTATAATATCCATAATAATGTAGGAAGTACGAAAGTTGAGACACACCGGCTATGAATTACCCCGTAAAACCTATCTATAACAGTGAAAGCTGGCTTACCAGTTGGTTAACTGTTTACAGTTAGTCCTTGCTTAACAAGTTACTGATTATATTGAAGAAATTTATGCATTTTATAGTGATATTTTATCCAAATTGCACAATCACATGAAATTGTTGTGGTATTTTCCAAGGGGATTCCTATTCTAAAAGTGACGTAGTTGATGACGAGAATGCGAAACCAGAGTTTCAACCGGGAACCTGACTTTTGGATAAAACCATTGCCGAAAATAGGGGTGAATTTTGACGTCACAAGATCGAAATTATCAAGAGTTGAATGCACAGTGTCAACACTTATGAAATTTTCTGAAAGTTTGGCCTTATTATTTTTATAATGTTATCTATCAAATTTAGTTATTCCCATATTTTTCTGATACCAAAAGTTATCTAGAGTCTAGCTTTGAAAGGAACTTGACCGTCCCTATTGATAAAAGTAAAGGTGGTCCTACGTCATATTTCCCAAGATGCATATAAATGTACCAGTACCAAGTACTGGTTATACTTAACAAATGTCAGAAAGTAAATAAACATTACAGGTCTATAACACAGTTTCCCTCGAATTAAAGTGAGACGTATGCGAACGGCACTAAACTAAGGACATTAATATGCCAAATATAAAAATATACAAGTTTATTTATATATAGTATATATAGTAATAAATGCAAAATATAAAAGTCGAATCTGAAAAAGAAAAGAGAATTAATTTTATTAAATGCTCAAGTACCCATATAACTTATTTACTTATGGGTTTACAATCCTTATAAATACCACATATGAAAATTTAAAAATATAAAATACGAATATAAAAAATAAGAAATAAATTTCGAACATACAAAGAATTTCTAAGACCCATATCACTTATTTTCTCATTAGTGTACAATAAAACTAAATGCAAAAGATCAAAAACGAAAACCAAATCTAAATACAGTTGAGCACCATAGACTTTTCAAGTCCATACATATAACTAAACCTCATAGGTAAATGCAATTATAAAAATAAAATACCATTTTATCCGGTTCATGCATCTTGTACGGTGAAAATACTATTAAACCGATCAAAACTCCCTTTCCCCCTTACAGAAAATAGGCAAAGCCTATAAAAAAAAGCGATAAAAAGCAAAAATACCGTAACAAGACGCAAAAAATGGACTAAGAAATAGATGAATAACCACAAACACCCCTAAAAATCCCAAATAATTGAACTCACGAAATTTCCTTCTAGCGGGGAGATCGACCGCTAGAAAATCCCTATCAAAAAGTCCGAAAATGTTCCTATTTCTTGATGACAACCATGATGGCCTTGGCGGACGCAGGAATGCCGTCGGGAAGGGAGATGTCAACCACAATGGTGCCACCGTGATTGTTCTCGGCCGCGGAAATCTCGAAAGTCCTTGGCGGAGGGTTGGTCTGAGTGCCAACCGATGCGGAAACGCGGCGGACGATCACTGGTTCGGGCTCGGGCTGTGGCGCTGGTGCTTCCGGCTCTGGCGCTGCCGTGAGATCACCGTACAGAAGGTCGTGAAGACCCTCGTCTTCGGACTCGGAAATATCGTCATACCACAGCCTCACTGGCCGGTCTTCCTCTGTCGTTGCTGCCTTGTATTCCTCCTGACGCAGTTCTGGGAACTGGGCTTCGAGGTCAAGTTCGACTGGGCGCGGCGCTGGTCGGATCGGGAGAGGAGACGTCTCAACCTCAATCGTTTCCGAACTAACGAGGGGCGACGGAGTGGCGCGGCGTCCAGGTGAGCCGAGATGGGCTTGGCGGGGCCGCGGTCGGTGGGGGCAAAGCTGCGCATGGCGGAGGCACAGAAACGGTCGCTGGGGGAAAATCCGCGCAAGGCGGAGGCACAGGAACTGTCTAACAGGGGCCGGTACCGCATGGGACCTAACGACCGAGGGGGTCAACGCGTTTCAGGGCCACCAACTGCCGGGGTGCTGGGTTAGTCGCTCGGGGCTGGAACCGCTTCCGATTGCCGAGGTAGGGACCTTTGAAGATGTCACTTCGGTGGACACCGTGCACGAAATGGCGCAGACGGAGATGCGACCAGATCACCTGCTTGGATGGGCACTGAAACCAGCAGAACGCACAACAGTAAAATTCGCCGTCATTGTAGTGCACCTTGTTTATGTGTGCCCGGAGCCCACCAATTTTGAGATTGTTAATTGCAATTTAGCGATACTTTCTCTTAGTAACTACTCCGCTTTTTTAGCCGTTCTTTTTATTATTAATTAATCGGCGATTTGAGCCGTAATTTTGTCTCATTTATTAAGACGCTATGTATCTAATTTTTTCAGGCGGTAATTCAACTATAAATTCGTCCCTTTTTCTTTTTTTATAACTGTAATTTGATCATAATTTCCCCTTAATTTTCTCCTAACCATTCGGCGTTTCTAGCCGTCAATTTCTTATTTTAAATTCTTTAATTTCGAGAATAACAGCGTTTAGATCTGTCTGTATTTATCATTAATTAACCGGCGATTTTAACCTTAATTTTTATCCCATCCACTTTCCCACTTTAATTTCACATTTATCATCCATTTAACGCTTTCTTTCGAGGAAACGACGAGCCCAAAACACGATGTACAAAAACTGCCCATCGTGCTTGTGGAAACGAATTTTCTGTAACTCAAAATGCCTTACGTAAGGTGCCGAACGAGCCGACCCGTTAGAGATTCTGCTTTTGCTAGGCATGATGATTTCGCTTTTTTCCCATTTCTCAGAAAATACTGCTGATTCCTGATTGGCTATTAATTACTTTAAACAATGAAAACTCCACTCCTGACCGAAATACAAGTTTTCTGCCTTCGGGTAGACTGGAATTTCGCGTTCGATAACGGCGTAGGTATGTCTGTGACACCTTGCGGTGGACCTAAACCCGTAAATAACAAATTCCATAATCAACACAAAAGCACAAAAAAAACACGTGAACAGCAATATCATGAACGTGAACAGTAGTTAATTGTGTTAAAGACACAACTATTTAAATAAGGCGGCGTGACAAAGAATTAATGGTAGATTTGTGTATTTATGTTGTATCAGATGTTCGTGACTAATATATGTAGCTAGCTAAAACTCGAATCTACACCTTTGCCGTGCCTACGACCCTATACGAACTTATGATAACCCTATGAGAACTTCTAATCAAGAACCAACCCTCAGCAGACACCCCCTGTTAACCCTACTTAAACGTTTAATCTCATAAACTTCGGTAACTAAGTCAAATACGGCGGTCTGAGGCTATGTTTTACCCCGTACAACCTGCCTATAACAGTGAAAGCTGGCTTACCAGTGAGTAAACTATCTACAGTTAGTCCTTGCTTATCAAATTCTGCATATAATTTCATGCCTATTATACTGATATTTTATCAAAAATTGCACCATGACTTGAAATTGATTTGGTATTCTAAGGGAATTCCTATTCTAAAGGTGACGTAGATGATGACGTGAATACGAAACCATGGTTTCAACCGGGAACCTGAATTGTGGGTTAAGTCATTGCCGAAAATAGGGATGATTTATGACGTCACAAGATCGAAATTATAAACATTTTCATGTTAGTTGTTAAAAGTGTTGGCCAAAATATGTTATATTAAGTTATCTATCAAATCCAATCACACCTATATTTTTCCGAAACCAAAGGTTTATTAGAATCTAGCTTTTAAAGCAACTTGACCCTTGAAACTATTTTTATTTAGTCCCCTCGGACGCGACCATCAAAATTCGGTTAAGGTTAAGCCCTGCAATGCTATCACTTTTAGGTCGCGAGACCATCGATCTCTAACTAACATCAGAGCAACATTCATATAAAGCAAACGTTATTGTACACATACTTATTCATCTAATTGTTTTCCTCGTTCCAATATAAGAACCAGAAAACATAAATAAGCAAAACAATATGGCCACTGTTAATCTACAAACACACAATGCTATCACTTTCAGGTCGCGAGACCATCGAGCTGTTACTAACATCAGAGCAACATTCATATAAAGCGAACGTTTTTGTACAAATACTTATTTATCAAATAATGATATTCACTTGTTCAAATATAAGAACCAGAATACATAATTAAAAAAACGAAATCACTGTTGAGGCCATGATCATGATCCGAAGCACTATGTTAAAGTCATCATCCAAACATAATTCCAGTTTTCAAGCAGAGTTGTAACTCGTCCTGAAATTTTTCGTGGAACATCATCGTTCCCTGGGAAAAAGATGCTGAAAATAAAGAAAACGGTTCATAAGAAACATGTAAGAGACAAGTATAACAATGTGCATAGTCTCACGTCCATATTCACTAATAAAAAACTTTTCAAACTCATCGAATAACCATATTTCCATTTACTATATATTTACTTTCACATTGAACATGTGATTTACTTATTTTCATCCTTTTCCAGTTGAACGCAATGCATTTTCAGCTGTTCGCGCAATTCGAAGCCATTCTGTTTAAAAAAAATCATAGCATATATACAAAAAAAAACTCAAATAACTCGCAGAACACCAGTAAATAACTTCAAAAACATGTTGAAGGTTTGTTATCTAAATATGTTGAACATACCACACGGTGAATAAAATCAGATCCAAAACCAATTTGCTTACCATATCAAACCTGGGTCATAATCGAAAATCAAGACAATTAACCATACCTTGATGATCGTTTGCAATGAATATTTGGATCGCCTAATGCATTTCGCCAATCTGAATAGAATGGTAGACAACTTACACAATTTGTGTGTTGTTATAAACGTTAAACTAGAGGTAAAATGAATAGTACTTGTACTGAGCTTTAATGTACAAGCGTGTTGAGAAAGGCCAGTTTCCCATGCATGATTGATTTTGAATAAGGCAACTGAAATAAGATTACAGCTTTAATGTATATTAATTCAATAAAACCCAAATATCGTGAGGTACATCTTTGATTCGTTGGAATGACGTACATCTAGCTTTCATGTAACACTATTGCGACTCGGAGAAAAAAAAGGATAATTAAACGCTTCAAACATTAAGTCAAAATTAGAGTAAGTGTACGTTTTCTGCTCTTTATAGTCTCTACAAAGGCGCTTCGAAAGCGGAACCTGGTCTATATATGTCTTATGCTTCTTGATACATTTGCTGATTTCATCTTTCATCATCGGTGGTTAAGATGTCATTGCCTTGTCTTCACTCTGCCAGCCGTTGACAAACTCGTAGACTGGATCAGAACTGTACATGTCAGAGAAAGAAAAAACTACTCATACGTTTTCAACAGCAAATATTTGATCGTTCAAAACTCACTCGACTCTACACCAAAAACAATCATTAACACATCACAATGATCTAAAGTGATTATATAAGTTTACTTGTTAAATTCTCATTACGCTGATATACGACAAAATATTGCAGTTTGTGCGGAACGGTAGATGGCGCAGTGTATACATAATTCGAAGCAAATTGATATTCAAGGTATTTTTCTGCTGCATCTTCGACCGATTCTATCTCTATTTCACCACACCATACTTTATGGATTGCGTCCTTATACTAAGTGATCATCATCCTCGCAGCTTCTTAGCCCCGACGCGTGGTGTAAAGTGTTAGACGATAACCCACAATGTTTCTCAGAAATGCATAATTCTTAAGAGAAAAATAGGCGCAAGAGATACCATGTGTTCATTGATGATTTGGTGCAATATCCGTATTGCATCATTGTCCTGTAGTTCAGAAGGCCTTCGTCTTTGGAAAATTCGTTCGAGCAAAATCTGTTCAGCTTCTGCAAAGACCTCTGGATTATGGAATAGGAACTGTCTTCTTAATCCATGAACATCAGCCACTTTCTCGTCGTTGTTTAGTTCATCATATATGGCTTCAAGTTGTTTTCCGATCTTCTTATTACAGATTTCATGTTATTTAACAGTCCATGTTTTGTTTCTTTGCGAAGTTGTCCGTTATCCTCTTCTAATTGCTTCGCATAGGACGGTCGTTTCTCCCCCTTTCCCCCTTCCTTTGCGGAACATGTCAAAGCATCTCGATAAGCGTCAGGGACCTATTTTGTATTCCAAGAAGAGATTGGCAAGTTGGCGCATTTCCGTCATCGAATTCTTCCTGCATTCGGCTGCCTTTGATATCGAATGACGCTTTTTGTTGAAAATGCGATAGCACATTGGTTTGAGCAAAAATCGTTTTGCCGACAGAGCATTCAATCAACATAATTTGTCGAGGACTCGTTCTTTGTATTCGTTATCGTGATGCAGCAAAGGCAAACGAATGCCTGCTCGTACTGCGAACGGAGTCGACCGACATAGGTGTCAATAAAAGCTTGCGATGAACTTTTTGCATCCAGTAACATTTTTACTCGATCAGCCTTCGCTCCTGCAAAATCTTCGAGTTATCAAACGTTTTCAAATTTATCCTTCCAATTAAACTTAAAAGTTAGCAAATATCGAATTTGTCCGGAAAAAGAAGGCTTCCCCTGTAAATGGACCTTCTAAATTAAATTTGAATTAAAAAACCTTCTTGATAACAGCCTTGATTATGCCAAATTATAAAAAAATAGTAATGAATGATTTTAAGCGATCATTAAAATAGTTTTTAATGATGCATAGAATAGCCTTTGGACTGAAAATACATTGAAAATATGTTTATTACAGGATTTCCACAGAAAAGATTATCAGTATAATTTTAAAAAACTCATCTTTAGCATTTTTGTTTGCATAGAAAAGTCGTTTGACTGATTATGCATTTTGTATACTGAAATTTGTAATACTAATATATAAGTTCTAACTGATGATATATATATATATGCTAATGTTTCATAATAAAATAACCAGTATAATTTCATTCTGACTCCGCTAAAGTTGCATATGAGATGGCATTTTGTTTGCATAGAAAATTCATTTGATATGCTTAAATATATAATGTGACTTATAAATAAGCTCATACAATGACTAATGAAAAATTAAATTTCGCGATCGATTTAATGTCTTGAGTGAAGCGATTGAAGATCTAATGGATGAAATTGTTCTCAAAGCTTGCATATATGTACTATGACATCAACCCTTTGACTCAAAGAGCAAAATTTACCCTTATAAATCATCTACAAGTCTAGAGGGTTACGTAAGCTAACTTCATGTGGATTCTCTGTGTACCTAAACCATGCGAAATCCATATAAAAATGTAAAATGAAATACATGATATATTTTTTTTGTACATTACTTGAAATAAGAAAATGATAATGTGGTTATTTAACAGAACCCCATGGCCTGCCATGGTAAATATAAATGCATATATCGAACACTTTAACGGTAAAAAACATAAACAACCCTACTCCGATCGACTTCGACTGTTATTTAAAAACAACTTTTCCCTTAACTCAATTTATAGAATGCAAAAGTAGTATACTAAACTGCAAAAACAAAACAATATGAAACAATATCACAGGTAGAAATTAACACATAGTTCCCTTAGAAGTTCTGGCTTATTATGATATGGCCTAGCTGTGTTAGACCAAGATTGTTAGCAACCTTGACGTGCGTTGGAGACATAGGAGTGTTGCTCTTCTTTGTACTTAAGCAGAGCTGAAAACGGATCATTATGTCTTTCTGATCCGGGATTATATGGAATCCATAGCAGTGTCCATGGACGGGACACAAGAATGGTTTTGTCGCGCGTTTCTTGTTCAAATGCGTTTTGCATGTTGTACTCTTAAACGCTATCTCTCCGCTTCGACTAAAATATCCTGTATCCTAAATAGAATTTGTCCAGAGGCAGAATGCATCCCCTATAAATGAATACACTTGTATATTTGTTTATTTAGAAAAATCTTCTTTTATAACAGTTAAACTTATGCCAAATTAAACCACCGTGGAATCCATAAAAACAAGTTCAACCAATTAAAAAAGTCGTTCTGACTCTTGGTTTATATAAATTAATGAGAGTTTATCTAGGTTTTAAAAGAAATACGTGATGTTTGACCGATTATAAAGTAGTATTCATTGATGCATAGAATAGTCTTAGAACTGAATATGCATTAATAGAAGTAAATTACATGAATTTCATAATATGTTTATCGCTGTAGTTTAATTTTGACTTCACTCAGGTTTATGCAGCCTATTAGCATAGAAAAATCGTTTGACTGATTATGCTTTTGACATATTCAAATATATAATGTTACTAATATACAGCTTATACAATGACGAATGTAAAATAACATTTTGCAATCGATTAACTGTCGCTTGTTGAACGATTAAAGATATTGATAAATTTCTATATCTTCCGTCGATAAATTAACAATATGTTGTTCTGACACTTGGTTTATAAAAAAAATACGAGTTTTTCTAGGCAATTAACGAAATACATGATGTTTGACCTTTTATGAAATGATATTCATTGATGCATACAATAGTCGTAGGACTGAATATGCATTGAATATAGGTAAATTACATGAATTTCATAATAAGAGTATCGCTATAGTTTTATTTCGACTCCACTCAAGTTTATGCAGTTTATAAGCATAGAAAAGTCGTTTGACTGATTATGCATCTGATATACTGGAATATATAATATGACGAATATATAAGTTCATAAATGACGAATGTAACATTAAATGCCGCGATCGATTTACTGTCTGTAGTGATATTGATGCATTGAATATATGTTCATAAATTGATTTTCATAAAAGGATAACTAGTATAGTATTTATTGACTCTACAAAAGTTAGTTTTGTTTGCATATAAGTCGTTTGACTGATCATGCATTTGATATACTGAAATATATAATGTAACGAATATATAAGTTCATACAAAGACTAATGTAAATAAAATTTCGCGATCGGTTAACTGTCTTTGGTGAGACGATTAAACATCTAATTGATGAAATTTGTCTTATATCTAACGTAGTTGTACTATTCCATTTACCCTATGGCTCGCACCTCTTGCGTTTTGATTAGGCACCTCACGCAACCTGAAAATAGAGCATGATTTACCCTCATAATATCTTAACCCCTAATTTCTCCAAAAAATCCTTATAATGAGGACACAGTTTAAATCATACAGTGATACAATAGATGTCTGAATTCTTTAGATCCGTCAGTTAATGCATTTTCTCATATCTAAGTAAAATACTTGTATAAGTCGCAAACTCGTCACTTAGGTACAGTACATATAGCCCTAATGAGCCTGGCTAGATTTATTATTTTACGCTCACTACTTACATTCATGATTTCTTTGAAAAATAACTCATTTGCGTATCTGAAACAGTATTTTCCTAAGAGTAATTTATTCTTTTTTGAAAAACGTTCATTTGAGCAATACATGGAATTCAGATAACAAGCCGGACTATGGAAATTATCGTATTAAAGCGCCCTAAGGCCTACAGAGGGTCAGTTGGGCCCCAGGTGTGAGCCCGAATGCTATAGTGCTGTTTAAGTGTACGCGGACAGAGACAACGGATTTCATCCACATATATTTATTGGGTAACTCTATGGCATCTTAAATGACAATTAACATCCTAATAATACAAGCGATTACCTCAGATTTATTTGATATTCATAAAGCATTTTGTTTACATGTATCTTCAATGGCTGTTAAAACAGGAAGAGGAAGTACCTGGGGCCAAAACGCGCTTGTGTCCGTCACACTACCCCCCCCCCCCCCCCCCCCCCTCCC
>LQRL01099224.1:779-14466 GCA_001703475.1 Hydroides elegans
TTTTCGATGGGCTTCAAAACTTAATTAGAGCACAATATATATATACGAGCGCCGAAGGCGCGAGCGAAAAATATCGCACTTTAACACAATTTTACTTATTCTACTATCATATTTTAAAATAGGCGAAGTTTTCCAGTCTTTCTTTTTTTAAAGAAAACTACTAAAGTTTTACTGTCTTTCTTATTTTTGCCTGAAAAAGGGGGGTGCGATCGCACCCATTGCACCCCCCCTGGCTACGCCCATGATAGTATATATATATAAACTAAATTCATGATACTAGCTACTAACCTGTTTCACCACAGCTAATCAACAGTCGATCATAACCACACGTGACATGTTCTTCAATCCCAAATGGACCATCCGTCCACAATCCGATCACATGACCTTGGGGTGCCCTTATGACCCACGTGGTGTCCGTATAACTTAGAAGATCAATATAACATATTTGATTCATATTTAAGACGATGTTATTATTTTAAGACGTCTTTCTTTTCGATCGCAGCAAAAAAAATCGCAGCAAAAAAATCGCAGCCAAAGAAAAAGAGCGGCATGATAATTTCAACAACATCATTCCATGTAATTGGAGCCCATAGCTGCTATACACTTCATTTGCATAGTTCGATATTTTAGATCAAAGGCTTTGTTCATAAACGAATTGTATTCTAAAAATTCATTTAAAACACTATCTCTGATACTACGAAACTTGTTCATGTATATTTTAAATCATAATCATTGTGGATATCCCTAAATAAAAAATAATGATCAAATTATATCTGATTCGATTTAACAAAAATACACCATATGCTCTTACGCGTTATATCGTCCGTCTGGATAGCCTACGTGAGACTCGACGTGTCGTGGTTCCCCAAGTGTGGCATCAAGGCTCTCAAAATTACCTGTCAATGAAAGTTGGCATAGATAAATAGGCAATAATGTGGTGTTAACATTTCTTGTAAACTGTGTAAATGAAAGCATCATAAAGTATATAGGCAATAAAGTAGTGATATTGTAGTAAAGTGTATTCTATTGGTATTCCATGAGTAAGCAGTTTGGGTTTCAAATATGAATGTGAATAACAAATGCATTTTCACCGCAGCTTACTAAAAATATTGTAAATGAAATAACTTACAGTTTAAAAAATATTATTTAAACCATAACTACGAAGCTCTTAAAATGTATACATGTATTTGGTGGTTTTAAAGGACACTCGTTATGATTTGAAATGGGTTTTGAAATCATACCTTCTGTTAAGTGACATATTATCGGTATAAAAAATACAAAACTTCGGAAATTATCCATATTTCTTATCAATACCCTTCGTTAATCCCAAAATTAAGTTTGAAATATGAATCCCAGTAAACAAAATATATAATAATAACTTAATTTTATATCAGTTTATTTTCTCTTAGTCTGTTATTTTCTCTAAGTCTTAAAGCTTCATATTACATTTACATACTCATAGTCATAAGTTATGACGGAATAAATGTGTTTTTTTTTTCTATAGAGCTTTTGTCAATACAATCGATCCATTGCTCAATAGGGGCCTGGGCCATGTAGGGATTCCTATAATAATCAATGCACTAATAAGATCGACATAAACATGCATTGGATCAACAATGTACTACATGTATAGAGGCCGTAAAGTATTGGGTTTGAGTATATATCCAAGTATAGATCATAATATTGACTCTGGATATAGATCCAGGTTATAGTCTGAATAATACGTCACATATCGTACTTAAGTGAGTTGATGGGATAAGAAATAAGTGGGGACCATATTAGTCTTGCTCAATCAGTAATGTAAAAAAGAACAAGATTATATAGTAGTTCCAAGCCTCTGAGTTTGTATATGTTACCGTCAATCTGTGAATTCATCTGTGTAAACCGGGTATATCAACATTGCCTGCATTTTTCAGGCAATGTCAACATACGTTGGTTCACTCAGTGGGAGTCGACAGTGTCTGAAGTTGACCAGGTAATGTCAACATACGCTAAAATTTGACCATCCCTTTTACACAGATTGACCTATTTTTTTCATCAAATGTATTGCATTTAAGTTTTTTTTAATAGCTCAGATGAATTATTAAGCAATATCTATGCTATTTCAGTTTTCATTATTGAAAGATGCAATTGTGAAATTCTTAAACCAACTTATACTTGAATTATCTTGAAAAATCTGAAGCAATAAATAAATAAATAACGATGCAAAAGACAATGCAAATTGATACACTTTCTTTTTGCAAAGTTGTTCGTTTTGGTCTGAAACCTCCTTCATATACTAAAAAAACATAAGTTCTGCATCAAAACATTATAAAAATGATATAAATAAAGTACTGTGTGGATTGTAATAGAAATTACACTGCATCAAGATCATAATAATGTTTATCATTAGTCAAAATATTATGGCCAAGCAGCGATTATTCAAGTCACATCGTACATGAGCTATAGCGTTATCCCAAATACAGTTTTTTTTTCGAGTTTTAGAAAACGTATAACAAATGGTGTCTTGTATGGGTTTCGGCAACCAGGGCGCGTTTAAACGGGTATCTAAGTCTATATATATCGACGTGATGAAATTTTCAGAATGAAAACCATGTACTATATTTCTTCTTTTACGAAAGACCAGTTGACAAAACACGGGCGCTCCATGTGGTCAGGCGCAAACCTGTACAAATTCGTGTGTCGATTTAAGATAAAGTGATGGGAAGTTATACATGTTTTATTGTGTTAAAATAATGTCACAGTACACACATGTACGTATAATGTCCCCTTTAAAAATTTATGTTTCATCGATGTCGAACAGCACCATATACCTATAAAATGGCGCCAAGTGGCGCGTGTGCTAACACAAGAGAATTGTTTTCGCGAAATCGCTAGATTCATGGTTTTCGGAATCCCCATAAAACACTATTTAATAAATTACGCTTTGAAACCAGTTTCGCAATTGAATCGAATGTATTCCAGGGCTTTACTTTTTATTAATAAATCGCGGTTTTTATGCAGTGCGTTTATGAAAAACATCCTAAACATATCAACGGAGATAAGCTGCAATAGCTAGTTATTGCAAACAAAACACTGCTTTGCTAAATACAATAATGCTTAATCGTTCGAATTTTATCAAAAATACGGAAAATGTAAATTTTTGAAGGTCGCGCCGTCGTATATTCTTTATGAATTCACATTTCACATGTTCACTAACCCCTCGATTTTGCCTATATTTTCGATTCGCTTGACTTTGAAGCGAAAACGATGCCCGAAAAAAGTGAGATGCCAAAATGTGCTTTGATCCTTTAAACCCAGAATATATTGATGGCACATGCTATCTGAATTTCATTGGAATATAACAGAAACGAAGATATTTGTTCGTAGTTGACTACTCAGCTAACACTGTAAAGCACCGTCCACACTGCACTCGCTCGCTCGCTTTTGTAAAAGCGAGCGAGCGAGTAAATTGATAAGTTTGGTAATTTTGATAGTGACCGTCCACACTGCGCTCGCTCGCTCGCTTTTGCAAAAGCGAGCGAGCGAGTGGATTGCTCTTTGACTTTACTTACTCGCTCGCTCGCTAGAATTGAATAAGGCTGCACAGGGGGATTCATCAGTTTTTAATAGCAATATTATATCTTTAAGGTTTGTTTTTGTATTGTCAACCTGAATGAAGGTATCATGCTATGTAATATAAAAAAATAAATCAATAAAAAAAATATATTTTACAATATCGAATATATTTTTTTATTTAACTAAATACTTACTATTATAAATGAACATATGTATTTTACTATATAGTCGTTCAAAGGATTAAAATGAGCTCTTTCTATCTATACAAACCGTAAATATACCTTGCTTTATAATTATATCAATTGATAGAAGCATTATGGTATTTAATGAATTTATTATTTACGTTGATGTGATTGTTACGTTGATATGACTGCGTCAAATACGCTATTATTGATAATTCACATTTATTTGTTTCAACCTCTTAGGCAACCACAGAAGTAGCTAGCAATTTATTCGATGAAATATATATTCTTTTCCAATTTCTATCTTGCTGGAATTTTCACGGAACAGAATAGATAAAATATTGCATTTAACATTATTCTTATTTTCCTGACTTTTAATACGAATAAGCCATCATACATATTATATATATATATAATATATTTCAAATGGCATGAGCAATCTTCATGTTATAAATTGACATTAAGGAATACATTAAGGAATACAAATCTAACTGATACGCACTTGCTCATACCAGATTTATATAAAAAAAGCACAAAAGAGTTTCTATTCTATACCTTAAAATGACGTTTAAAATAGATCATATAATGTTTAAGGTCTTCATAACTCTCAGCGAGCGAGCGAGTGCAGTGTGGACGGTCATGTACTCGCTCGCTCGCTGGTAGAATTGTGCTCGCTCGCTCGCTTTTACAAAAGCGAGCGAGCGAGTGCAGTGTGGACGGTGCTTAAGTTACAATAAAATCATTTTATGGTGCATGTGTTTTTGTCCTTAAGTATATATGCATGATTTGCAGTGAAACTGTCTGTCTTTAAATTCTTACTGATGATATCTTAGATATCATATATGGTTTTATGAAAGTGTTTCATTACTTAAATTAATGTGGTAGTGTAATGCAACACGAATATAACTTGATTTAGCTTTAAAGATATTGCATTGAGTAAACCAGCTCTGAAATGATAGGGTTACTGGAAGAGCGCTGTAAGTGATAATTAATATGGTGAAGATTACTGAAGAAGTAATTTACTGCAATATCCGTACATCCTTACTTTTGTTAATTGCTTTACATTAAGTATTTTGAGGATCTCATATGGCTTTAGCATTAAATATCTTGCAAGCTCCTTAACGCGTTTCATCTAGACAGTATTACCAGAACGCTGTTATTACAGGTGCCGCTAGCTTTACTTATCACAATTATTCATAATTACATATAATAATACGAAATCCTAATGGAATAGGGTTTATGTTATATTAAAGCTCATGGTTAAGATAGATATAGATACGAATAGTTAGAAAATGTACCTGAGTATTTATAAAGGGTGTTTTTATCAATGAAGAATTACTGATTACAATCAATGGATTTACTTTATATCGGGCAATATAAATCGACACACCATATTGATTTGAACAAGTTTCAAGTTAAGAAATGTTTTAAACATAATTTACAAATAAAACTAAAATATTTAATTATCTAATCTGTTTATTGAATTTGGATATTTAACGACCGATCATGTCCGAGTTCGATATAGTTCTGAACTCAAACACAGAAGCACCGATTGCTCTGCATATTATTGTAATTATATTTTTTATGACAACAGGAGGTATTTGCAATGGAATAATATTATTTATTAAAGCAAAGAAAACATCTTTAACAGAAACAGAACACTATGTTATTGCATTAGCATGTGTTGATATTTTTGTATGTCTTGTTATTTGTCCGCAGTACCCATTGCTCACATTGTTTATTTCTGAATACAAGAGTAATAGACGATTTTTGTTAATTCAACATTTATTATGCGCAGTTATTGCAACTTTTGTCTATTTCCAACTTTTAACAACAATAGCTCTTTACAGGGTTTATGCTGTTTTTAAGCCATTTGCGTTTACATCTTCTGCCAATCAATCATTTTGGATAATCGGTATAATATTCATTGTTAGCATAACTGGCGCAATATCATTTTCAATTTTACAAGTATTTGAACTTATGAGCACAGCTATTGCAAATACGATTTTCATATGCTATATCTTGCTGTGCTTTACCGTGCAAGGTGTGTCGTATGTATTAATTGCTTGGAAATTATTCATGCAAAAACATAAAATAACACCTGCATCTGTTATGCCGAAATCTCATGTTAACACATTAGTGACGACAGGAGCTTTAGCCGAACAGCCAGAAACAAGGCGAGTCAAGCGTGCCGATGTATCTGGGCACAAAAGTACTAGGGATAGACACATCAAGACAGTTAAGATGTTTGGTATAATTACGCTTATTTTTCTGGCTTCATTTGTACCAGGTATAATTTTGTCTTTAGAGTTAACGAAACATTATTATGTTCTGTACCTTACTTTTTTCAATCACAATACTAACTTTGTGGTATACATGATTTTCAATCGCGACTTTAGGAAGGAAGTTGCCGACGTGTGGAGAACAATTTCTCGTGTAATGAGAAGCATAACTATATGTAAAAAATAATATTCAAGCTTAAATTACACTTGTAAGAGTATATAATGTTCAGTAAATCACGATGAGTATATTTTATAAAACCATGCAGCCGTAGATGGATTGTCCAAAGCTTAAGAAGCGTTACGGAAATTGGTATCGTTCAGCACATCGTGTACCTATGATGAGGATCAAATATAATACAGTAGATTCTCGTTAATTCGAACACTGATAATTCGAACTATCGGTTAATTCGAACTGATTCCGTCGGTCCCACCAAATTTGTCCATTTAACCCATGCAAAAGTTCGAATTAACGAATACACGTTTAATTCGAACCTACTCTCACCTTTAAAATCACCATATTTTAGACAACTGATTGTATTAACATAACTTATTTGAGTACTTATTGAGTACTTATTTAAAGAAGTTTTAATCAACCTTAAAGTCAACACAGATTAAGGATTTGCCTTTGATGCCATAACAGCATAGTTCATCTGATCTCACAGCCATTGCTTTGAACCCATGTATGGAGTGGTAGTGGTCTTGAGCAAAGGTCATTTATTGAAAGACCAAGGTAGCATTAACTATGAAACCCTTACCTGATTGTATCCATGCGTTGCTTTCAACTCTATTAATGAGGGGTTATGGTCCAGATCAAACAGTGTAGGTAAACAGACCAAAGGCAACATAAACCTTTCACTATTGACAATGATTGCAATTCATTAGTTTGAGGAAAACTTGCGTAGTTAGTATCAAATGGTCCAAATTTGAATTCTATCTAGAACATGGAATTCCTCTTTAGTGTTTATTAATTAATTAATCGAATTGTTTGAAAAAAATGATTTTCTAGCATTATAAAAAATAATGAAGACCAAAGGACAATATAAGCATATTTTAAAACTGCAACAAATACTAACATAATTATTTGAACTAAAAATTGGCAAATAACTTGATTAACCGAAACGAAAGTCATTATACTGATGATTCGAACCCACGGTTAATTCGAACTATTTTCTGTGGTCCCAGCGAGTTCGAATTAACGAGAATCTACTGTATTGTCATTGATAGAATTACATACGGTTAGAAAGATATGCTACTTGTTGTTAAATGCCAATTTCAAAAGTCGTGTAATTCAATACAATACAATTTTATTTTTTATATAGCGCATATGAGGATTTACATATATGCGCTTTACAATAATGAATTCTAAAATGCTTTACTGAAATAAAAGGTTTTAAGAGCAGATTTAAATTTCACCAACGATTCAGTTTTTTTCAACGAATTCGGAAGTTCGTTCCACACTTTTGGTCCCGATCTACTGAATGCTCGGTTTCCCAACGTAGTTTGGTTTACTGGGGGTATAACTAACATGAGTTCTGATGAAGATCGGAGGTCCCTCGCTGGAATATGACGTTGAATTAGATCTTTTAGATAGTTCAGCGCTTGACCATAGACACATTTATGAACAATGGTTGCGATTTTGTATTTGATTCGGTATTGTACCGGTAACCAGTGTAACCGTTTCAAGGTTGGGGTAATATGGTCACGTCGGGGGGTTTATGCTACTAGCCTTGCCGCTGCGTTTTGAACCTTTTGCAATTGTTTGATGCATTTATCGGGGAGAAACGCTAGGAGTGAATTGCAGTAGTCCAGCCTTCTCATAACGGTGGCAAGCATCAGTCGTTTTGCAGTATCCTCGTCGAGATGTCTACGAATGAGCCAGGCCCTCCGAATATGAAACCGGCATGCTTTCGTTACATTCGATATATGCTCGTTGAAATTCAGAGTAAAATCTAACGTGACACCGAGATTCTTTACACTTTTGGCTGATTGAATGGTTTCTGTTCCGATTTGTAGGGTGCATTCTGGCATGGTTTTAATGTGTCGTTTTTGAGCGAAAACTATGAATTCCGTTTTTGGAATCATTAAGACACAATTTATTGGAAAACATCCAGGTTCGCACATCTTCTAATGTGTGTTCAAGCGCGTGTATTCCTGATTGGACACCGGTTTCACATCTAGGATTAACTACTTTCCAGATAGTATTATCGTCCGCATATCCATGATTAGAACACTCCGAGCTTTTGAGCAACTTTCCGAGCGGTTGCACATACTTTTTATACAGACGACAGCCTATCTTCGAACCCTGTACCGCACCGTCCTCAACTTTTATCGGGTCGGACTTGAATTTCTCGATCATGACGCGCTGGGTACGTCCACGGGTACGTCCAGATACGATTCTAACCACTTTATAACCGTCTCGTCGAGACCATGTGATATGGCCAGGCGTTCGAGCATGATATCATGATTTATCGTATCGAACGCCGCGCTAAGATCGAGCATACTTAGAAACACGGCGTTCCGATCGTCCATCGCCATGAGGAGACCGTCGACAATGTGGAGTAGAGCTGTTTCGGTAGAGTGGTTGGGTCGATATGCAGATTGTAGACTATCATCGAGGTTGTTTATTTCCGAGTGTTTTTCTATTTGAGCTATTACACTTTGTTCGATTAATTTGGATACGAATGCAAGGTTAGAAACAAGTCTATAATTTTTATGGACGGGATCGAGGCCTTGCTTTTTTAATAGCGGCTTGACGATGGCTGTCTTATAGGCGGATGGCATTGCACCGGTACTTAGATATGTGTTTATTATCTTCATGATAACAGGGGATATTGTGCCACTGATGGATTTAAGTAGACTTGTTGGGACGGACTCCAGATTGCATATCTTGTTTGGAGCTGCCTGTATGAGTCTGTTGACGTAGTTTATGTCGATGGGGAAAAACTTTCGAGTTTTTCGTCGTTGGACTTCCATCGTGCGTTGTATGGTCTGAATCGTCGTTGAAACGATCCTTTAATCGATTGATTTTTTCCACGAAAAACGTATTGAAGTCGTTGGCATTTGCGATTGGTGGGACGTCCGGCAGTGGGTTTGATTTGAAGTCACATAGGAGCTCTTGTAGTATCCGAAATGTAGTTTTGCTGTCTGTACCTGCATCTTGAAGCGCCCGTTTATAGAACGCTGATTTCGCACTGTTAATCATATTTTGCACTGTATCTCTTTGTGCAATCATCCTGGCTTTATCGGTGTTGGATTGGGTCTTTCGCCATTTCCGTGTGAGTTTTCTTCTCAATTGCCTATTCTTATGGATCTCGGTAGTATACCAATGGGACTTCCTGGGCTTTACTGACCTTTCAGTTGGTGGCGCGTGTTTATCCAAAAGAGTTCTCAAAGTACCATTAAACTGATCGACTAGATCATCTAAATCATCCATGGAATTTTTGAACTAGGTCACTTTTGCGTAGTTCATCGATGAAAGTGTCTATATCCAGTTTATTAATTGGTCGGAAGCCTTTTTTTCACTGGCTCAGATACGCACAAATTTACATCTATATCGAAAAAAAGAGGCTCATGTGATCAGAAATCAAGTCACATATCCGGGTATTTTGAACGATAAGAGAATCCTGACGTGTGATTTCTAGGTCCAATGTGTGTCCCAAGACATGCATTGGGCCCTGTACCCTCAATTTGAGTCCAAAATCATCCAAAAGATGAATAAATTTAGAGACCTCAGGTCGGGTGGGGTTGTCAATGTGTAGATTGAAGTCTCCTACTATTATAACGTCAGCACTATTTTTGTCAATATCTTCTAGAAATTGCGTAAATATTTCGAAGAAACTCACAAGAGATCCAGACGGGGGTCTATACACTACTGTATAATGTACAGTTTTATTGTCGATTTTCATAAGGGATGAAAGCAGTTCTATGTTTATTATCCGTTTGCGAACCGTGCATTTGATATTGCTTTGGTAAAGAATGGCTAGACCTCCACCCCGCGATTCGACGCGATTCAGATAGCACCATTGGTATCCCTCAGGGGCTATGTTTCGTAGGAGAAAGTCACTGTCTTCGTCTTTATTCCAGGTCTCCGTGATTGCTATTATAGATGGACTCGAGTGTTATATTTGATCTGTAATTGAAGCCGAGTTTGATCGAATAGATCGCGCGTTTATCACAAATGATGAGCATTTGGGTTTAACATCGGTTGTGTATGTATCGACACATACGAGATTGTCATAGTTAACAGCGTTCCTACATATTAAGTTTGGCCTAGTTTCGTAATCAGCTGATCGAGCAACACACCTCGATTGGATTAATCGTAACTAGGATTCAACTAGGTTATTGTATCTAGGTCGTATGTGTTGTTTTGGTAGGGGTCGAAAGTCCACATGTACCGGAATCGGCCTAAATATTTCGTCTGACGTGCTTGTAACCATTGTTATCGCGAGGACTATTGTTAGAAATAGCATAATTGATCGAGAAACATAAAACCATGTGTCACTTTTCCTATCCGAACTATTGATCATATGTCTCTATCCTTGACAGATCTATTGATTGTTGATATGATACTCATTAGTTTTGACACTGAATGTTATTATTGATCTGAATAAAATTCAAAATGTCCTAAGATAAATAGTAAAAAACGCACTTTTTACCTAAAAAATATCCGTTGTTTTCAAAAAATTAAAAATACACAGTATTCCACTTAAAATTAGCTTTCGAACGATATAAAATTTATCCTTCTAAGTTAGATAGTTCCGTTACAAAATACTAATAATTCGCAGTTTACAAATATGCGTCTTGTCACAGCTGACATAACAAATAGCGTAATATTCATAAAAGATTCGTATGTTATTTTAAAGACACGATATCTTGTTTAGTTTCACTTGTTGTATATTGTTATTTTTCTTATTTATACAGAAAAGCATATATTATTTTATGTATAAGTAAAATTTGAAACATTTCTAAATATCGTTGTTTCATTCCCTTTTTTCAAAAACATGTCACAAAATACACAAACCAGGCAACCGTCTCCTAGTACGGCGACGCATATCTTCATTTTCGGAGACGTCTGCAAAAAAACGGACGTCTCCAAATTTGGGGTCGTCATCGCCAGGTAATTAATCGGCATAACATAATCGTATCATTTTGTTAATTTTATTCTAGTTGAAATTGACAATAAGCATCGGTCGCCAACATTATCTAATATTTAAATTAATTTAGATTTATGCATCGTATATATCAGTAAACATATGTTAAAAATCAATGTTTTAATCTTCTAGTTTCTCTTTTTGGGAAGGTTATAGAAATATTTACACATTTGGTTACATTTTCACTGGTTACATTTTAACCTAGTACGCTCTATTATTAAGTAAAAAGATTTTATTTGCTTTCGAAATCCACCAGAATATTATTATAAAAATCAATAATCAATACTCCAAAAACTAATCAGCTATGTATATAAATTTGGAAAAGAAACTATTCTTAATATGAAGCAATCAACAATATAAAACATCCTATAGCACCACATTTACTGTAAGGCTTGATTCAAATTCTAATATATACATATAAAACAATCAAATAATTTCCATAAAACTAATATGCAACAACACAATAACAACTGTATTAAACAATGAACACATTCAAGTAATTTTGCAATAACCATGTAGACAATTATAGAACTATCATTCTTTTTAATTACAATTTTGGCATTCAATAGGGGTTTTCATAGATCAACAATTCCTCTCGACATTCTATCGATACATATAAAACGTGCTGCGTTGCTAATATAAACATGTAATTTATATTTGAACACCATTATATTGTTCAGAAAAAAATTACACATAGCTTAGAATTTACATTTGTAAATAAATAATGTTGGAAGAAGTAAACTAATTCAATATTGGTACGGCTTCTAAGAATGTCGCCAACAACGTTTTGTTGATAAGCTATGTTGAATAACAAACCCGTGTCTCATATCATCGCCTCCGAGAGATTTAAAAACCAATTCAAACATTTCCGTTTTCATGGCCCACTTCTCAATGAGCCGAAATTTAAAAACCTCATAAAAAATTCCGTTTCCATGCGCCCATTTCTCAATGCGCCGAAGTGTACTTTTCCCCTGTGGGCGAAGCTGGGTCGACAGCGGATTCATTGCTGCGCTGTGAATAGTACATCTGCAAAAATAAGAAAGATTTTATCACGTGTTCTAATTCATTTAAGCGATGAAAGAGGGAAACGTTCCCTCCATTCGCTCTTATATGTCATACCAACAATTACATAAGCGCCCTTGCCACGTTCGGCTCCATATTTTTTTTTTCATTTGCGTCCGAAACCTATTCTGGACCCATTTCAAGTCGTGTGTAGCTTTACTGCCCGCCCCCCCCCCCCAATGTGAAATGTCTTGTGGAAGCGGGAATTAGCGGTTTCATTTCAACATATCTTGTAATTATTCAAGCTCAAATTCTCTATTAATATAAATGTTATAACTGATTGGTTGACGTTATTGTTAGTAACGATACAAATATTACCTGGTGGTCTATTTCCGTGGTTTTTATTCAATCTTAACTTAAACACAGACTTTTAATTAAAATTGCTTTAAGAAAACAAATTAGAGGTAAACTTATAATCAATTGGTTAACGTTGAATTTCATTGTTGAACTTGGAAATTGCGTTCTCCGTGTTAAAAAGATACAGTCGCGTGCACTCCTAACTTCTCGTGGCAAACGCTAAACGCTAAACGCACAAACGCTAAACCTTTAAACGCTAAACGTTAAACGCTAAACGCGAAACCATAGGCACCCACAGGTGTGAATGGTATATAAAGGACATCATTATGATTGCTTATCTTAATCTCTTATATGCCCTTTCATCAAACGCTAAATGTTAAACGCTTAACGTTAAACGCTATATTCTGATCTTGCAAACCCTTAAACGCTAAACGTTAGAGAAATCGAGCAGTTAGGACTGCGCGCCACTGTATATATAACCTTACAGCCAGAATACACATGTGTTACCACTGGTTACGACAGGCTTCCATGCCTACCTGATTTGATCCAAGTTTGTGTTTTGCTAAGCATATTGAGTAATTGCGTGGAAAAACACATTTCATTTATAATCATTATACGAAATTATATAAGTGAAATTGTCTTTTTATCCACCATTTTGCAGATAAGCTAGACATCATTATAAAACGCTGTTTACTTTGGACTTAAAAGAGTAGTTGCTGCGCTTCGTCGGGACGTAAAGCCAAGTTATCAGAAGGTTTTGTGAAGTTTATTTATCACTACTCAACGTCATGACTTCAATGCGAGATCGAATAGGGGTTGCGTGTAATTATTGTCTTAAAATGATGTAATAATGATCAAGTTTCAATGCGTTTCATATTTGCACGTCTAGGATTTAACTATTACATCCCGACATCCGCGATCATAATATGACGTGGCTATGACGTAAAAATGAGATATTGCGATATTGTCTTCGGATGACGTCATTGCAAATATACGAAACCACCTAACGAAACGGGAGATTTTCGCCGGTTTGGGAGAGCTATGCGCTTGGGGTGAGAGAGTATTTTGCCCGTTTCCGGGGGGGGGGGGGCAGGACGGAATAATGTATACCCACCTCGCGCTTATAAACTTACTATTGCCCTGTTTTACCGCTGCG
>LQRL01099230.1:16457-36466 GCA_001703475.1 Hydroides elegans
GTCGCTTCAACGTCAAGTCAGCCATTTTGAAATAAAAATTTATGATCCTGACTCGTGTAAGTTCATGATTGTCCAACGTTTAGTAATAACAATTGAGAAAGCTGATATTTCAGCTCTTCATATTATCATTCGAATGTATCATCTTCAGATAAGATACGCCCTCATTTCAACCATTGTTTGACTGTCAATCAATCAGTTTCAAGATGCTTATCAGATATTTTATAAAGCAAAAGGAATATGTGCGCGTAAGTGAAGGAACAACACTTTATATATTCCTAAAATAATAACCAGAAATATATTATTCTTATGTGTTTCGACTATACTTTTTGAATTGAGTTCAAAACGAAATGCAATCAAATTTATTGAGATTTCACAATTGTTTAACCATTAAAGCGAAATAAAAAAGAAACCCAATTTCAACTCAATTTTAAAATAGAGCAACCAAAACAAGATTTAAACCAACAAAACATGAAATTAGGTTAATTAACAATTTCAAATTGTTTCATCTGACGTTTTGTGCCTTTTGTAATAGCCCGAGGTTATCTTATAAAATAAAGATAATGATTTACAAGCCGTAATAGTTAGAAAAACATGATCTGTATTGAACACAGAACTGAATTATAATGATAAGCCTAGCTTGCATGTGCTCTTCATATTGTCAATATTGTCACCAGCATCTAGATATTCTTATCATGCACTCGAATATATCAGCATTCATTTTTTAAACATATCAAGTATCACATTGTTCGCATTTACGGATCATTGCATCAAGTAATATGCTCCATTTGTTTTTAGTTGCTGACTTTTAATTATCACCTCGTTGAAACTCAGGGTGTTATTGTAATTTTAAAAAACTGACGGCTCGCGATACCAGAATTTAATCCGTATGTTTGGCAAATGCAAGACACGAACTCTATATGCTATTGATGATTCTGTTCCCTACCCCGAGCTCATTGAATGTATCCGGAATAAAATCACTGGAATAGTGCCATTTATATACCTTTGTTAATATGCGCCCCGAGTTGACGATTATATGACAGAAGAGATTCATCTATGTATTGATTTTGATTATGAAAGAGAGAGTTTTCCCGATGGCTTAGTGGATCCCGAATACCTGCAATACACATGAATCACTTTTTGCAATCGAACATATAACATCCCGATCACACATGTCCCATCTTAATCCTTTGCATTACTTCTCTGGTATCCAGAAACGCAAGTATACGCACTAAGTATTTCTTATTGGTACTCAAAAACGGGTCAAGCTTTACAAAACGCATTGAGCTTTTTTGATGTGTTTTTGATTTCCTCCTTAGAAATACATTGAAACCCACTGTTTGTTAGGATAAAAAATGTCGGTGGAGCTTCCCGTGTGGCCAGGACCTTATGTCTTTCTCCTAAATTCACGCCCTGTTCTCACAAAGGTGTTTCCCAACAAATCCCGACTGGTTTGTACAATTTGGGATAATGTGTTCATGTTTGAGAAAACTTCATGACCTTTCTGATTAATTGTTATTCAGGAAATAAACACAGAGAATAGTAAGTAAGAAGTTATTAAAGATTGTTTGTTATCGTCTGATCAATTGTGGTTTGTGTTCTATATCATTGATATTTTGGCTATATTCGACGTTTAGAAATGGCTTGGAACTGGCTTAGAAAAAAGGCCCTTCAATATTCAATTATAATTTTATCTCGATAACATATAAAAGCTATCTGCACAAGTAAATCGTGGGATACTGTTTATACTGAAAATAACCCATTTCACTAGGGAATCCAGGTTGAAATTTCACTGGTCAAATGAACCCCATTTTTGCAGCTCATGTCATGATTGCCCCAGTCAAAACAACCCAATAAAACGGGGCTCTGTTACATCCATATAAATAACAAACTTATCAATGTCAAGTGATTGAAATCCAGATTGAGCAGTAATTTATTGACAACTATATGCCTCATGTGCAACAGCGGAATCTGGTGAATTTTGTGCGACATTATTTTAATAGACTATGTGCAACAATGGTACAAATGCGACCAAATTCCAATATGCATTTTCCATTGAAATAAAAAATCAACAAAAACAATATGCACGTTGTACAAATATTTGTTATAAACATTAAATAAAAAACTTGTATCAATTTAATCTTATTAGATTTCTTATTAATTCACAATCATTTAATCGATCAAAGAGTTATTTCTTATGTAAAGCCGCATCAAAACACAATATGACATTGATTGAGAGAGGATAAACAATGTTGTAACATGATGGATGGATGAGTTGCACAGTAACTGAGTTTATTTTTACCGGATCTATTATGACCCATGTTACCAAAATCTAGATCCTTTTGATCGGGGCCAATTTTACTGGATACTCTCACCAGTCGATGAGTTCGAGGATGTGCTGGCGGTTTTTCCTTTCGACTCTCGTACAATATACCAAAATAAGACAGGAGTATCTAACGAACTATTTTTGAAAAAGTGTACAATTTTACTGCATTTGGCATGAAATGAATTCTAAACTACTTTAAATCTGATTATCTTTTGTATTTATTGAATGGTTTATTCTAAATTTTCAAGAAATAAACGCAGGAAATATCGTGCTAGCAAATTAGCACGAATTATCCAGCAGAATAAAACATTGATATACAGAAGTGTTGATTTTGCACATAGTTTGAAAACGTATCTTTAGGGGCTTTATGTATAGTTCATATATGCAAGTGCATTACAGTAATTATACCATGCTTTAATTCTATTCTATTGTAAATAAACAACTTTTTAGACTATTGGACACATATGTATAACTTGGGTTTTATTCGATTAAAATGACAGGTAACTAAGAAATATTTAAAATACAATATTCCGTTTATTTTGTTCTGTGAATATGCCGTACATGCTTCCTGCAGCAAAAACCTTGCATACACATTTTCTCCTGCGGGGCATTTACGGGCAGTCTACAGGGAGAAATCCGTGGTGTGGCGTACGTGTGACGCGCGTGTTATAGCTATTTCACACCGCCGATTTGCCTCAACTACGACGCGACGCAACTCGACCTGGTTGGACCTGATCTTCGGCTGGTTGGGGCAAATCGAAGACATATCAAATTGTTTGTTTACCGCCATGGCGCGAAAGACCATGCGAATTGTTGCTTCATAGATGATTTACATTTCTTTGCAATGGAAAAATCAATCAGGCATATAAATATTGGAATTGAATAATAAAATTGAAACAAATGATAAATAGAGGATTCATGAAACAAATATTTTGAAGAAAAGTAATATTTACTTAATTATCAATTCATTTAAATTACAGAAAATGCAATTCGATGTTCAAGAGTTTATTTTATTTGTCTCATCAATTTGAGCTGTTTTTTAAAATCCTCAATTAAAATGGTCAGGTTTATATTAATGAAATGGATGGATTCTCATTATAATGATACCCATGACTCTTGATTGATAAAGCTTATATATTTAACCAATCGTGATCAACATAACTATTTATATTCATACTGCTCAGCCTAAATGAAAGAATATGTACTATATATCAAGAGAGTGTAAAGATCGGTTTGAATATATATTCCAATATTCTATAAACTTATTGATAGTTCAATCAACTTATACACATTGTTTCTGGTTTGTAAGAAAATATAGGAGAATCGCGTCGCGTCGTAGGGGTGTTCAAACCACCGATTTGCATTGCCCACGATTCAACATGCTGAATCGTGGCAAAACCGGTCCACGACGGTCGGCGACGATCGGCGATCGTCGTGGAGGGTGTTCACACCGCGTCGTAGAGCGTCGTAAACAGTCGCGTCGCGTCGTAGTTGAGGCAAAGCGGCGGTGTGAATTAGGTATTACGTGAGCGTCCCGCACAATTCCTTCGAAATTCGCCCGCGAACAGCACATACAGCATGTACGGCTAGTTGCAAGACTAGTTTTAAATGTTTTTTTTTCCTGTATTTTTTTTGTTGATATTTTTTTGTATCCAAGTAAATTCATGACTTTTGTTCCTTTTAAACATTTATTTTCCAATATGTATCATATTAATAAACATTAAAGTTAATAAGCATGTAATTTTATTTTTTGATTAATAAAACATAATAAGGTATAAAAAATTCGTTAAATTAACTATGTTTAAAATTAATGAGAGTAATACGCAACATATTAAAGCTACCAACAAAGAATTCATGTTCAAAAAAGTTCCATTATTCTTTATATAAAAATATATACTCGCAAATCAATTATTCTGATCAAAAGGACATTTAACGACTTATTTCTAAATAAGTGTTTTTACCATTTCAGATAGCCTTATCGATGCAAACAACTTATCAAAAATCCATGCCAAATATTTGAAATTATATACAAGACTTACGTTTATCAAGCCAGTCAGCTACGTAGTTTTCCTACAAGTTTTATATAATACAATTTTCACCCAATAAAAGGCATATTTTTAGGAATTTGAAAACCAACTTGAATCTCATTAATCATCTAATCATAAACCTCATGAAATGTTATTTCTGTTTGTCAAGAGTATTACATCATCAATGTTCGTACACAGCTCATTATCCTCCGTTTATAAGCAATGCATGTAAGATGGATTGAATCATATGATTATGCTGTCATGTTTTAATTTCGTATTTCGAAAGCCATGACGACGACGACGAGGACGACGACCACGACCACGACGTAACAAAAAGGGCCGAGCCCGTGAACACTGCTCAACATATCCAGTCTCCTGGGGGCCCCGGCTCCAGCTTCACCTGTTTCACCTGTAGCTCCCCTCCTATGCGTGTACTTACTGCTGGCCCACCTGAGGCTCCCACTCCCTTCGACCTCCTGATTGCAGGAGTCGGTGTGGCTCTGGCAAAGGCTAAAGAGGCGATTATATCGCGCACGTCGGCGTAGTAGAGCTTGCCAATGGACCCTATAAGCATCGTCTCATCGTCGGATTGTAATATGCGTGGTGAGGACAAGGATGTGGTGACAATAGTGATGGTGTCGTCGTCGTTGTCGGGTATGACATAGAATTTGTTGGATGACCTGCAGGCTACTATGATATGTCCATTTATGCAACAAATGGTGTGATAGCAGGCGAAATGATTTGACGATGCACATGGTAAGGGTATGGATTTGGTTTTACTATATTTTGATTTGGGGAGTGTGTAGATATACACTGAGCTGTTTTTCATTGCAAATATATGGTTGCTGTTGTTGTGAAAGCAAACATCACCTATGTCGCCCGAATCAAATTTGGTAACATATCCACCTGAAATATTGTCCTTTCAAAATGAAGTTTATGTATAAATGTTGAATGATTTGTATTATTTAACTGAAAGGTGAGTATGATCCACTGCTAATATGTTGAATATGTATATAAATATAAATATAAATATACCATCTTGCATTACCATCCCGCTAAAGAAAAACAATTACCGGGATCAATTTACTTCACATTTGTCAAAACAATTATCATTAGCTTTTTTGTTTCGATCACGCCAAATTTTGTTTGAATATAAACTTTTAATTTTATATATCACAAAAGTGATATCAAATAGCATTCAATTAAGATGTCAATAAAACAAATACAATAATAAACTTATCTCTGATATAATATACAAAATAATACAATTTGTTTTATAAAAAAAATGAATAGTTATGTTCCATGGTACTCTCTACCATAAAGCAACTGACCTTGCCTATCAAGTAGGTGCAGACCATTCGATGCAGCAACAACCACACCTTCATCGACAGCAGCTGCAACGCGCCTGACATCTCCCATGGCGTTTGCCGGAATAGTGTGCACGTGGTCGCACTCTGTGCTGTATATGTCGATTCCTGAGTCATGGAGTATCCACATGCAATTGTTTATGAATGCCATTTTGTGGTACCACCAAAAGGATTTCAGTTCAATTTCTTTTGCTTTAGTAAAAGGCGACATCAAGGCATTTCGTAACGGAACCTAATCATCAAAAAACAAATTCTGAAAATGACATATAGAGTAGTGATATTATCTTAACGCTGATAATAACTAAACGAGAGGTAAACTCTAATCACATTCAGAAGTATTTTAATGACACCTATTTATGACACGTATGAAGAGCACCCCACGAGGTGTTCCTCAACAAATGGTGTTCCTTTTTAAAATTGATCTAGCTACAAACTTTCAAAAAATGCCATCTAGCTACAAGAATTTAAAAAACAGCTTTTTCAATTATTTGCTATTTCTTACGAATACATTCGATTTTTTTTTATTTCTATCTAAAAACACATAGCTAGGCTTACTAAATTGAAATGTTATCAAAAACCGGTAGTATATATATAAATTTCGATTTTTATTTTTCACAAAAGGTCTTCTACTTTGGATTCTAGCTACCTAGATGAGCGCAATGGGGCAAGCTAGCTACAAAAATAGGAACACCTTTTTTTTAAAAATCATTTTTCTTAATTTGATTGTTTATTGAAAATTTCAATGAATTACGTGCTTTTATGTTCAAATAAACACCTTTTAAAATTGTTGTCGTGGGGTGCTCTTCACGTATGTCATTTTTCTTACAGTGACATTTTTAGCATTACAGCCAATCTTAATTTTTCCCTCTCAAAAGTATCATTAACTAGTATGTCAAATTTTTGTATGACCTCTCGAATATGCTATTGGCATAGAATTATTTATATTTGTTTTTATTATAACTATTAAGATGGTAAAATATGATATCGAATGAATATGATATAACAATTATTATAACTTGATTGAGTTATTTTTTCCTCTATTCTCTTTAAAGCGCGAGCCGTTTTTTTTTTAAATTTTCATTATCGACCATAAGAATCTACCCAATATTATTATAAAAATGTGGAGATGCTTCCCACTCGGCAAACAACCTCTATAGAACGTCTTGACTATGTAGTTTTAAGTCCCGACGTATATGACGCAAATAGGACGTCGCTACAATGTAATAATTTAGACGTCCCTTTAATTGCCATTCAATGTCGTCTCAACGACGTATTATAATGACGTGACGTGTCAACACGTCCGCACAACGTCGATAATAGACGTCGTGATGACGTGTTATCAAAGTCGTCCTTATGACGTTGTAAATTTGACGTAACATTTACGTCGTAATTTGACATTGTAATAACATTGTATTCTGGACGTGATTTGAAGAAACAAGGGTCTCAGTTAAAGACCACCTTACGGATTTAAGATACTGTTAAATAGCACTGCGAATATCCCTCGGAAATAAAGAAGAAACATTTAATTTCAGACACTTTTCACTGCGATATGTGTCGTTTTCAAATTGATATCCGATGGCTCAGTTGAATATCTAACATTTTCGCCAAAAATCGATATATATGATATTCATATAAACATATATTTTATATTAAATTTTATTTATAAATCATATATTTTATATTAAATTTTATTTATAAATCATATATTTTGTTTAATGTGCGCGCAGTTTAAATAGCGTCAACATATGACGTCAGATAACAATCATATACGACAAAATTCGGACGACTTTAGGACATCGCATTTTAGGTCTTAACGGACGTCTGTCACTGAATGTCCTTAGGTTATCAGATATTGACGGCGAAGCGACATCTTAAAATAAAGTCCGTGAAAATTACACCTAGGCTCAATATGGGACCAAGAAAGGACGTGCATGAATGACATAAAAGGACGTGAATATTACGAACCTTCGCCGAGTGGGTTATATTCGTGACTCTTATTAAGTGAATATTGCAGTACAGTTCCTGCGTATTTGCTTCACACAAGTATTCAGACAAAACTTCATAAACAAAAAAAATATATTGACTATTTGTTTGCAATTTCATTTAACAGTTCGAACCTTATTGTATTCATTCGCTACCTTCAACTGATATAAAGGCGATTAAACAATCCTGTTCGTTTGTATAGCTGATTTAGAGGGAAGAAGAAAGAATTTAAAAAACTCACGCTTTTGGTATTCGTTTTGTGATGGTTTTTTCTTCGCTCTAAATCAGCTATACAAACTCACAGTCGTGTTTTATCCCTATACCATATATATAATCCAAAATGGGTTTCATAATTCTGAATCGATCTATGTGGACTACAATTCAAATTTATCTAGTCAACATAAACTTGCCTTTTCCGGAAATGAACTGGAGCCAATTGCTTTCAATATCATCATTTTATCGGAAAATGGTATATTCGTTTTGGTACCGATGTGGGCAACTACTTTTCGCAGGTTAGCGTTCATGGAATCTATTATATTTTCTTTTTCCTTCAATTCCTTCCGTCTGTTTTTCAGTTGTGCTTCTATTTTTTCGTTGGCCCTCTTAATTTCACCATCCTTTCGATTGATTGTTTCTTTAGCAATTTTCTTCGCTACATCCTTGTTTGCGATTTCGTTTTCTCTTTGTTCTACCTTTTTCTCACTGTTTCTCAATTGCATTTCTGTTTCACCTATTTGTTTCTTATACTCGAAAATTAAATTTTCAAATTCTGCAATCTTCTCAGCACCATTCTGCACCTTTTCTTCCAGTGACATTTTTTTTCCTTTGCTCTCGTTATATCGTCATCCTTTCGATTGATTGTTTCCTTAGCAGTTTTTATCTCTACATCCTTGTTTGCGATTTCGTTTTCTTTTTGTTCTACCTTTTTCTCACTGTTTTTCAATTGTATTTCTGTTTCACCTATTTGTTTCTTATACTCGGAAATTAAATTGTCAAATTCTGTATTCTTCTTCTCGCCATTTTGCACCTTTTCTTCCAGTGACATTTCTTTCTCTTTGGCTCTCGAAATATCTTCATCCTTTCTATTGATAGTTTCCTTAGCTGTTTTTATCTCTACATCCTTGTTTGCGATTTCGGTCTCTTTCTGTTCTACCTTTTTCTGATTATTTCTCAATAGCATTTCCAATTCACATATTTGTTTCTTATAATCGGCAATCGAATTTTCCAATCCCGATATCTTTTCCGCGCCATTTTGCACCTTTTCCTCCAGTGACATTTCTTTTTCTTTGGCTCTCGAAATATCTTCATCCTTTCTATTGATTGTTTCCTTAGCAGTTTTTATTTCGACATCGTTGTTTGCGATTTCATTTTCTTTTTGTTCTACCTTTTTCTTACTATTTCTCAATTGCATTCCTAATTCACCTATTTGTCTCTTGTATTCGGTATTTGCAATTTCCAATTCTGCAATATTCTCCGCATCATTTCGCACCTTTTCTTCCAGTGAAATTTCTTTTTCTTTTGCTCTCGTAATATCTTCACCCTTTCGATTGATTGTTTCCTGAGCAGTTTTTATATCTACATCCTTGTTTGCGAGTTCGGTTTCTTTCTGTTCCACCTTTTTCTCACTATTTTTCAATTGCATTTCTGTTTCATCTATTTGTTTCTTGTATTCGGCAATTGAATATTTTAATTCTGCAATCTGCTCAGCGCAATTTCGCACTGTTTCTTCCAGTGACATTTCTTTGTCTTTGGCTTTCGTAATATCTTCATCCTTTCGACTGTGTGTACCTTTATTTTGAATACCTGAAGCAAAACAATACAAAGTAAAATGTATTTTACATATCACGCTCATATAGGTAATCCTTGTCAAACTATTTTGTACAATTAATTATTTTGTTATAACTTTCATGGAATATGAAAAATATTTGCACACTACTTTAGATTCTTGAAATATGTTTTCTATATTTTCATGTCTTACTATGTTATGGTCAGTCATTAAGGACCTGGCCATATTGGAATGTTTTCCTGTCTTTTTTTCTCTTACAAACCTGTCTTCCCATGTGTTCTTTATTGCAAACTAAAACAACTATCGTTTAGGAAGCTTTTGATTTTCCCTTAAGGAATACATAAGAAGACAGGTTTGCTAGAAAAAAAAGAAGAAAGCTACCAATGTGGCCAGGCCCTAAAACTTTAGTCAATTGCAGTTTATAACTATTGCATGAACACAGCCCCTTCCCCTCCAAGCGGTATCTTAACAACAATTACAATTCTCGGATTTAGCCGAATTTACTAAAATGACTTTTTCAAGTCTACTTTCCATAGAAAAATATATCTTCGATAGGTAGGTGGTACCGGTGCTAGATAGAAATTGCAATCGCTGAAATGCTCAAAGATGCATTTTTGAATTGGTTATAAATATATTGATTTAATCACAGTCATCCAGGTCGTTATACCTTTCAAGTTGTGCGAAATTTCCAGGAGTCCTTTTCTCTTCGCACTGTCAAGTTGAGTCATATTTCTTATGATGCTCCATAGTGGAGTGTAGTCAGTGTTGATGGTGACCGACAGTCTTCTACGTGACTCAAACATGCGCAAACCTATAATACATATTTTATCATAGGCTCGCTGAATGAATTGGCTTTCACATTGTTCATGACTATTTCTAAAATATCGCCAAATACAATTTGAATGTTTGAGTGTTGGTTCACTGCGAAAGAAATGTTTGAATGGGCGACTAAAGCAGTGTCCACCCGAAACAGGCGAAACAAAACACAAAGCTGTTTTTATGTATTTTGTATACCATGTTTATTCAATGTTGATGTTAGCGGATCTTTTTTGTCCGATAGGGTTACTTTGTTTGATACCGTGGACGCAGACGCAAAGAACCGCTGACCGCGTCATTATGTTACTCGCGTTATTTGTATGTTTGAAATATGCGCTTTAAATTTCAAATAAAATCGGTATAAAAAACATGATAAACCGGTTTTAAAAACGGATTTGGGTGAACGCGGCTTAACATACATCATAAACAAACAAACATGTGACTTATATCAAAATTAATTCATGTATATGAACCAAACTTAGATAAAGATAAAAACATAAGATAAAAACAATGTTTATATGAAAACAATTATATCGTCAACATAGAACCAAAACCTACCTGAAAGTGAAATCATTTCAAGGTCATTGATATCATTCCAAAACATCAGCACAAAAAGCAATCCTAGAGAGAAAACATCTGCCGCAACCGTGCAGGAGGTTACAGAGAGATTCCAACATAAGTCCGGAGCAAGGAAATAGCATGTCTCGTCCCATGTTGTCCCTTTTGTACCTTGCAAAAGATCATTTGAAACACATCTTCTTCTCCTTTCATCTAATTGTTTCAACTCGTGGTAATCCGGGACTTCTATGCGACATATTGGCTCATTTTCCATGCTCCATTTCATGAAAATAGCTTCTGGATTCACGCATCCCATTATGATTGGTGGCTCCTGAAGATGCAGAAAATTAAACGCGTCGCTTAATTGGCACATGATGCTCAAATTCGACATAAAATCCACTTCATTTCTCGATTCTAGATATTCTTTGAGATTTTGTTGTTGCGCCGATCCGTCGAGAAAATTCCAAAAATTGTTTGAGTTGCGTGACGACAGAGCCTTGACCAATGACCTTGCGTTGCAGTCATATATAGCTATGGGTTTTGGAAATCTTTGTGGATATCCATAATCACCGAATTGTCCTGCATCGAAACGTTCCTTTAACTTTGAGTCAGCCATTTTGAAAGAAATATATCTATTATCCTGACTCGTGTCTATTCATATTTGTACAACATCTAGATATTACAAATGAGAAAGCTGATATTTCAACTGCGCATATTATCATTCGAATGCATCATCTTGAGATAAGATACACCTTCATTTAAACCATTGTTTAACTGTCAATCAATCAGTTTTAAGATGCTTATCAGACTTGTTTTTTTTTATAAAGCAAAAAGAATATGTGTGCGAGGATGCAATGGAGTTGTTAAAATAGGATAAATACTAAAATTATTTTCTTATACCTGTTTATCTTCCATACTTTTGAAACTAAACCGAAAAAGAAATTAAATCAGGTTTATTTGAATATCCGAATAGTTTAAACATTAAAGTGAGACACAACACTATACATTTTTTTTATCAAATTAGCATTTGAGCAACCAACACAAAATTACGAACTTCCAAAACCAATGAAATCTTTTTTTTTTAGAATTTCAAAATAGTTTCATGTGACCGATTGTCTTCTGTGATTTCAATTAATATTGTCAGATTAAAAAAAGAAAATATGAAATTACAAGCCTTAATATTTAGAATAATAGGATCTAAATTGGCCACAGGGTGCAAGTCTGATTTATCATTATTAGCCAAACTTGCATGTTTTTTTAATGTTGTCAATATGTCACAACCTTCTTAATACTCTTATGAAGAGCACGTCACGAGCTGTTCCCAGATAAGGTGTTCTCCACCAAATTCTACATTTTTCGTGGGAATTATTATTTTGAAATTGACCAAACTTATCATTGTCAGATAAACTGTTAATTGCAACGTATAATAGAAAATTTATTGATATTCAACATTTGATTTTTCACAAAAGGTGTTCCTTTTCTGTTCCAAACTGGCGAGAAAAGGTGAAACAGCCCAGTTGTCTTGATTTAAATGTTAAAAAATCATTATTTTCTTTGTGTTCGTTATGTTGTTATGTTGGTAAGCGTTATTTACAACTTTTTGAGAAAAAAAATGTAACGTTGGGTGTCCTTCTGTCATCTAGCCATTGAACACCTCAGCATTCAATCTTCTCAATTAATCAAGTATCAAATTGTTCGCATCTATGAATTATTGCATCAAGTAAGATGCTCCTATCTTTATATATAGTTGCTGACTTTTCTTCATCATGTTGTTAAAACTCAGGGTATTATTGTTATTAGAAAAAATACAAGAATTTAATCCATATGCATTGCTAATACAAGACGCGTCCTTTTCTCCTATCATGCAGTGACATTGTGTGATCGATTTTCGTACATGTTACATATTATTATGTTCCCCTACCCCGAGCTGGTTGAATTTACCCAGAAAAAAATCGCTGGTTAGTGTCATTCATATACTTTTGTTAATGCATCCCGAGTTAACGAGAGTGACAGACTTGATCCATATACGTATTGGAAGTTTTTGATTATGGACGAGATTGTTATCCCGATACGTTAGTTGATTCCTAATGCCTGCACTACACATGAAGCACTTTTTCTAATCGAATATATAATATCCCGATCACGCATGCCCCAATTTTATCCTATGCATCACTTCTCTGCTATCCAGATACGCAATTTTAGTTTAAAATGTATCTTTTGTAAGGTTTGGAGGTCATAAAAACAATTCAATCAACCGGATTAGTTGTTTCATAATAAAGTGTAGCACTATATAATACGGGCCTCACGGAAAAATTTCCCCAGCTTGTTCATTCTAACAGACTGTCATTTACAAAATACGTATTTCTTATTGGAACTCAAAAACGCGTCATGTTTTATAAAAAAACATTGACTTTTTTTGTTGCGCTTTTGATTTCCTCCTAAGAAAAACATTGAAACCCACTGTTTGTTAAGATAAAAAATGTCGGTTAAGCTTCCCGTGTGGCTATGACCTTATATTTTTCTTTAATATCATGACCTGTACCCGCAAGGGTGTTTCCCAGCAAATCACGATTGGCTTGTACATTTTGGGATAACTCTTTCACGTTTTAGAAAACCGGATTACCTTTCTGATTAATTGTTATTCTGGCAATAAACACAGGATATAATGGTACAGTCAGCGGATCTTTGCGTTGGCGTCTGCGGAATATACAAATATGTAAAAAAAAACATAGTTATCCCTGCGGAATTAATACTATTAATGGTGTTCTATGTTTTATACCAATTCAAATTCCGCAGAGGCAGAGGCAGACGCAAAAACCAGTGGCCGCACCATGACAAGTAAGGAGTTATTCAAGATTGTTTGTAAATGTCTGCTCAATTGTGATTGGTGTTATATACAATTTGTAGACTTTATTCAACATTTGATTTCTGCAAAAGGTTTTATTTTATTATGAACCAAGCTATAAACAAAGAAAGCATAGCATTCTTTGAGAATGTGAACACTCGTTAACTAAATGGTAATGATTAAAATGAATTTACCTTGTTTATTGGCATTTTAAAGGTTGTTTTAAGGTATTTTCTTAGCTTATTGAAGAATACCTTGGCGTGTAGCCCTCATGACCTAAGGGGAGGGGGACGACTGTGAGTATAACCCACTCGGCAAGACGTCCACGGACGTTGAGCGGACGACCTACTTTGGGCCCGTATGAAAGTTTCCGGACGTCCTTATCCGTCGTGGACGTACAAAAGACGTTGCAGCGACGTCGCGTCCAAATCAGACATAGGAATTACGTTCTACGGACGCCGGGACGTAAAGGGACGTCCGGAAAACTTTCGCACGGGCCCAAAGTAGGTCGTCCTCTCAACGTCACGACCGAATGCGACGTGCTTTGGACAACCCTGCCGAGTGGGAATTTGCTTTCAGCAATTATTATTTGCAATTTATTTAAAGCTGTTCCAATAGCGTTTATATCCATTCGATTTGAACTATAATATTAATAAAATAAAGCACTGGATAATATAGTAGTTTGTTGTTATGAAGATCCATGTCCTCATTTTTTTCACTTTCAACATCAAATAAATAGAAGATATTCGAGCGATCGAGTGGCCAAGTTCTGTGTCATAGAAGTCTACCTTTGATATTATGTAGATATAGTTTCATAAATATCAATGTCAATTTTAACATTTGGGGTTAGTTTTGCAATATTGTTTTATTGAACCATCAAAAAGGACGGCCCTTTGGTAAATTGTTTTAGAATATAGGTTCTGATCGGCTGAAGCCGATTCTGTTATACCTACATGTACCATATATAAACATGTAAAGGATTAAGACCGTGGTCCTATAGCGACGTCTTCAAAATATTTATTGCTGAACTGTTCGATGTAGGCCCACGTTTTTTCGACGAACCGGATACATGTTCTAGTGTTTTATTTTTCGGGATAAAATGTCTATAAGTTAAATATATTCTTAAAAGTCCAGTTTTTTCACTCCCAATTTATATCTTAATTTTAGGATATTGTCATAGTTTTATTCTAAATGGGAAGTAAACGTATATACAGTAAATGTATAACGTTCATCATAAACTCAAACTGGAATATAAATATGGTGAACTTGTCAATAGGAACACCTTGCATGATATGTGAGATGTCCAATATACATTAGAAATATGTTTCAACTGGAATCTCATTGGATAATCTTTTGTGTGGGGAAGAAAACTCATTGTCAATGTCATTTCTATTTGTCTATTTGTCTATTGTCTATTCGCATTCTGTAAGTTTCATCTGTTATGTGTAAACTCACTGAAAATTCACTCACTGCTTGCCCACCAGAGGCTCCTACTCTCCTCAATCCTTCCATTGCAGGAGGCAGGGTCGCTCTGCCAAAGGGTTAAGAGGCGATCATATTGCGCACGTCGGCAAATAAAGAGCTATAACAAGAACTTCAGGTTAAATGTAGTTCCTTTATTTTTCACATAGCAATTTAAACATTAAAACAAATTAATCTTGTCAAAAGGACACCCAACGACTTGTTGTCAATATGTAGTAAATCGGTTTCAAATCGCCTAATAGATGCGCACAATTTATCAACAATTGTTCCTTTTCTGCTTACTTGGTGCAGACACTAAACGCCTTTTCAAAAACCCACTTTTCGAATTTAACCAAATGATAAACTATAAACAATATCTTACTGTTTTATAATACAATTTTGATTGACTCTATCCATGATGATCGATCGGACTGTCTAAGTGTTAATAACACAATAATTCAAAAGCAAGAAATGTCTTTCTGAAATACAAGAAAATGCTCCTTTTCAAATTCGAAAACCAACCATTTTTTATTGCAACATGAACAATATTACATCATCAATGTTCGTACACAAATCATTATCCTCAATTTCTCAGCAATAAACAATAGTAAGAACGGGAAAAATCATATGATAATGTGATCATGATTTTATTTCGTATTTTGTAAGCCATGACGACGACGACAACGACGACGACGACGACGACGACGACGACAACATCAACGACGTAACAAAAAGAGCCGAGCCCTTGAATACAGTTCCACATATCCACCCTGGCGGCCCCGGCTTTAGCTTCACATGTTTCACCTGTAGCTCCTCTCCTGTGCATGTGCTCAATTCTTGCTCACCAGAGGCTCCAACTCCCTTCGACCCTCCCATTGCAGGAGGCGGTGTCGCTCTTGCAAAGGCTAATGAGGTGATCATATCGCGCATGTCGGCGTAGTAGAGCTCGGAATAGGACCCTATCAGCACCGTCTCATCGTCGGATTGCACTATGCGTGGAAAGGACAAGGATGTGGTGACAACCGTGATGGGGTCGTCGTCGTTGTCGGGTATAACGTAGAGTTTCTTGGATGACCTACAGGCTACTATGATGTTTTCATTTATACAACAGATGGTGTGATCATCAGCGTAATGGTTTGAAGATGCGCATGGCAAGTCTATGGTTTTGGTATTGCTATATTTTGATTCGGCGTGAGTGTAGATGCATACTGAACTGCTTGTCGTTGCAAATATATGGTTGTTGTTGAAGCAAACATCACCCATGTCGCCCGAATCGAATTTGGTAACATATCCACCTGAAATACCTGTGGTACCTGAAATAAATAAAATAATACTATTAAAATATTGTCCTTTTGAAATGAATTGCGATAAAATGTTTAATGACTTTATGATTTAACCGAAGGGAGTATGATCATTTAAGAATATGATGAATATATATTTCAAAATGTTTTACCATAAAACCCCTTCTTGCATTATCATCCCGCCAAAATATGTTCACCTGGATTCATTATAGTAGTAGGAATTGCTATAGATATGGCCTCGAAAAGCTGCAGAATTTTGAAAATGTTCGCTTGGTGTAAGGAGCCCTGGATGTGTCTAGACCATATTTTATTGACAGGAAGGGTAAACCATTAGACTAGATTTTTAAATTCAAGGGGGGTTGAAATGTAGCAGATTTTGTGTTGCAGAGTTATAACCGGTTTTGTTTTTCACAAGTCAACCAACTGTCATGACAATACATGTAGCATTTTTGCTACTTTACGAACAGTAAATGTTATACTTATATGTTGTTTATGTTGTTTAATTCTATTACATATATGTTACACAATATTCATACAGATATCAAATATCGTAAAAATTGGTTTTGTTGATTTGAACACGATTATTTCTAGATGTCATATCTAATAAACTATGAATAGAAAATCTTATAAGTACTTTCGGCCGCCTCTACTAGGTGTGTTGCATCAAAAAATGAGTTTCACCATTGTGCTTAATGGGTGTTTAAAACAAAGCCTATTAGCGTTTATTTACGAGTGATGCAGGACCCATACTCTCCGTTCTGACCTTAACATTAAATTTTGCCTACTCTTTTTCATAAGTTTTATGGGTAAGGTTAAGTTTAAGCAGTGTGGTGAATATGGGTCCTTTAATTTGTCCACTTAAGTAAGCATGACTTATCAATCGCACGGATAAACTGCAGTTTTGACGGTACATATAGTTATACATGTATATATGTTTTTCTTAATAAATTCAATCTCATAATCAAAACCTCAATTCCAATACATTTTTAAAGGAATTCATTTAATTATTCATGTAAAATCACGCTCTCATTTTAAGTGCTCTGTTGAATGGTTTGTCCTTTCAAATCACTTCTCATATTTTAAAAGAAATAGTTTCTATTGGTAAAATCACCCAACCGTTAAGAAACGACTCCTTGCTGAAACAAACACATTGCCAATTCATAGAATTCTACTGTTCAAGGACAAAGTACATAACCAATCAATAGAATTCTACTATTAAGAGACAAAGGAACTTGTTGACTTTCAAAAACACCTCACGATCCTTGCATGAAATTCGTTTTTATTTGATATTTTTTGCACTAATTTATATTAAAATTCCATATTTTGTAAACTAACCTTCTTTTTTGTTAAAAATTTGCAACGCTGAAAATAAATGACATTGCATTTGCCGTTTCAGAGTTATTAACGCTCAAAGTGTATCTAAGGGACTTGCAGTGTCTTTAACCTTATATTTGACCATACAATTATCATAAACTTCTATGTTTCCAATATGCCATATTTTGTTTTGATAGAAATCCTTCATTTAATTCCAAGAAGTGATATCAAATAACTTTAAATAAAGAGTCAATAGGAAAAATATCATAATGAACTTATCTCTGATATAGTATACACTTATGCAATACTATTTAAAAATATAAAAAAAATAACTATGTTCCATGGTACTCACTACCGTAAAACAACCGACCTTGCCCATCAAGTAAGTACAGACCATTCGATGCAGCAACAACCACACCTTCATCGACAGCAGCAACGCTCCTGACATATCTCATGGGGTTTTCCGGAATAGTGTGCACGTGGTCACATTCTGTGCTGTATATGTGGATTCCTGATCCATGGGGTATCCACATGCAATTGTTAATGATGACCATTTTCTGATACAAGTCACAAGGATTTAGTTCAATTTCTTTTGCTTTAGTTAAAGTAGACATCAGGGCATCTCGAAACGGTACCTAATCGAAAAACCATAATCAATAAAGGAATCGAATACTTAAAATTAGATATTGAGTGATGGAATTATGTTAACGCTGTTTAGAACTTAACGAGAGGTAAACTCTTATCACATTTAGAAGTTTTTTATGAAACCTTTTAATGTAACGTATTTATCTTTATTATTTGGCTTAACAGCCAATCTTAATATTTTTCCCGCTCAAAACTGTCGTAAAAAGAGTATCTCTCATTGTTGTAGGGCCTTGTGAATATGCTATAGGAACACTGTTAATAATGATAATTAATATAGATGGAAAGGATGATGGCGAATGAGTATAATATATAAACAATCATAATATATATTATCCGAAATGGGTGTTTTTAAATTCTAAATTGATATATATGTGGACTGTTATTCAGATCATCTAGTCAAACATAAACTTACCTTTTCCGGAAATGAACTGAATTCAATTGCATTCAATATCATCATTTTATCGGAAAATGTCATGTTAGTTTTGGATCCGATGTGAGCAACTACTTCTCGCAGGTGGGCATTCATGGAATCTATTATATTTTCTTTTTCCTTCAATTCCTTCCGGCTGTGTTTCAGTTGTGCTTCTATTTTTTCGTTGGCTCTCTTAATTTCATCATCCTTTCGATTGATAGTTTCTTTAGCATTTTTTATTTCCACATCCTTGTTTGCGATTTCGGTTTCCTTCTGTTTTACCTTTTTCTCACTATTTCTCAATTGCATTTGTGTTTCACCTATTTGTTTCTTATATTCGGCAATTGAATTGTTCAATTTTGTAATCTGCTGAGCGCAATTTCGCATTTTTTCTTCCAGTGCAGTTTCTTTTTCTTTTGCTCTCGTAATATCGTCATCCTTTCTATTGATTGTTTCTTTAGCATTTTGTATTTCCACATCCTTGTTTGCGATTTCGGTTTCCTTCTGTTCTACCTTTTTCTCACTATTTCTCAATTGCATTTGTGTTTCACCTGTTTGTTTCTTATATTCGGCAATTGAATTGTTCAATTTTGTAATCTGCTGAGCGCAATTTCGCACTTTTTCTTCCAGTGCAGTTTCTTTTTCTTTTGCTCTCGTAATATCGTCATCCTTTCTATTGATTGTTTCTTTAGCATTTTTTATTTCCACATCCTTGTTTGCGATTTCGGTTTCCTTCTGTTCTACCTTTTTCTCACTATTTCTCAATTGCATTTGTGTTTCACCTATTTGTTTCTTATATTCGGCAATTGAATTGTTCAATTGTGTAATCTGCTGAGCGCAATTTCGCACTTTTTCTTCCAGTGCAGTTTCTTTTTCTTTTGCTCTCGTAATATCGTCATCCTTTCTATTGATTGTTTCTTTAGCATTTTTTATTTCCACATCCTTGTTTGCGAGTTCGGTTTCCTTCTGTTCTACCTTTTTCTCACTATTTCTCAATTGCATTTCTGTTTCATCTATTTGTTTCTTATATTCGGCAATTGAATTGTTCAATTGTGTAATCTGCTGAGCGCGATTTCGCACTTTTTCTTCCAGTGCAGTTTCTTTTTCTTTTGCTCTCGTAATATCGTCATCCTTTCTATTGATTGTTTCTTTAGCATTTTTTATTTCCACA
>LQRL01099241.1:14094-24207 GCA_001703475.1 Hydroides elegans
AGAGCCGTTTTCAATTACGTTCATGAACGTCTAAGGGTGTGTTTCCACGGCGGTTCTGCAACAAAAGCAAAACACTTTTTGTGTTTCCACAGCGGTTTCTCACAAACCTTTTTTTTTGTGATCGTACAAGCATTTTTGCATTTAAAAATCAATGAAATTTACGTTCTGTCACAAAATGTAAAAGTTCAATTGATATACGATTAATCAGGGCACGGAGAGTCTGGTTAAGAATTGGCAACACTTTGTCAAAATATCAAACATCAAATCAAAATGTTGCCTTTTACGACCTACCAAGTTGGAAAGTCGACACAAATCTCACAGGTTATTTGAAAACTCAGGAAGCGTTTTGTCGAAAAACGTAAATTCATTTCTTTAAATGTCAAACATCTATGATTCGGGTGAGAAACCGCCGTGGAACCACTTTTTCCATAGAACACAGCTAGCTTTTCCGGAGGTTGTGAAAAATTTTATAAAGAAAATAGTGAAATAAACGAGAAAAACCCACTGGCCTTTTCCGCCGTGGAAACACACCCTTAAGGAACATAATAGAGTAAACGATCAACATTAAGGACATGTTAGCCGAAAATATTGAATGCATCGTCAGATATATTATTTTTAGTCCGTGCACCTTGGGGTAAGTTTTCACATAAAACCATGTTACTATTCTTATGTCATTCTTATACAATCTATAGAAATGTAATGTGTCTTTGTTTGATAGTTGTGTTAAGACAGAAGCTGAATGCAATCTTTTGACTTAGCTGTCCAGTTTAGGGTATTTATGTGGAAGTATTATGCTGTAATGAGGACATCATTGAAATTGAATAAGGTGATTGAACGTTCAAAAATAGAGCTTTTACTTTTCACTTTTTGGATCCAATGTATAATTGTCCCCGAACCCCCAAATTAACTGTGTTAAATTGGACCAACGTCTGTTTTAGTGATATTTGGTTATTTTAATAATGTAAAAATATTCATTACGTTTTTGTTTTAAATAAAGAATGCAATAATTGCGAATTCTCAATACATCTTGTATAAATTTTCCTTCGAAAATTTAACATATCTGTCGCCTGGACTATCGCATTACATAACAAATCAGAATCGTATGCTTATATCACATATTATCTGTCAGTTCTACTGAAATCAATACCCTTTAATCAAGTAATCTGGACAACACATATCAAACTCATGGCCTTTCTCTCAAAAATATCAGATTTTTTGCTCAATTGTTTATAATGTCATAGTGTCCTTTTTTATCATCGAAAGTGTCCCGACATCATCTCAGAGCATCAGATAGATTCTACGGAGCGACCTTTTCATGCATTCAAAGAAGATACCACAGATACTTCAGATTTCCTTCAGTTGCATTTCCTTTGGAAAGCATTTGATAAAAGGCAAGTTATAGGTGGTGGAAAGCTTTTCTAAACTTGATAATTATGGAGTCTCTTAACTTCATTCTGACAGATCATAAATTTTGCTGTGATGACCAAAAATAATAATTACTGTCAACACTTATCACTTTTGTTTTCGAGAAAATTCATGATTTAATCAGTTATAACAAACGTGTATGAAAATATGATATTTCCCTAAAAACAAAATAATTAACCAATGATTAATTTGCTCATTAACAATGTCATCAGATACCGTTTAGGGTAAGTCATCACTTTACTTCCGTTATACAATGTATGATATTGCTTACCTTCTTTTATTGCTTACAATTTATTTTATGCCATGATGGTCATAAGCTGAGAACAAGGGTTATAAACTATAACAAAATCGAGTTTGGAATGCGGATAACTTTAAGGCTATATAAGCTCTATTTTCGCCAAAACAACATCTTCTTATATCTTCTTACTATTGATGACAATGGTATTCATCTAGGGGTTAACATATTTTCTATGTTTTTAGTTATCCATCTATTTTTAAGCATAGTCTATCATTTCCTAAATGACTTTTGAATACAAAATAAAGGAGCGATAAAATATATTTGTATATAAGATTATATGCAAATTATGTTTCAACCCTTTTTTATGTGACGTCACGAAAATTGACTTCTTGAAAAATAATAAAGCTGACAATTTGATAAAATCATATCAATTATACATGAATGCAACCCTCCTCAAATATGATGTAGGGTAAGGAACTTAAAGTCCATGGTCAATACGTAATCGGCCCTTGATAATAAACATCTAAACAAACTCGTAATGCAAGGCACACATAAATTCAAGGATATGTGCTGTAATGAAATGCACATCACGAAACTTAAAATATGTTTAATATATGATTGAGAAATTGTATCATTTCTTTAAGCAAGGTCGGCATACAATAAATGTCAATATAGCGATTTCGGAAATTATTTTGCAAAATTAGTCCTTAAAAGGACCTTAAAATTGTATGCACGCTATCAAAATCATAGAAAGGGTGTGGAATTTATTCAGAAAGTATTTGTTTAAAAATTTGATTTTAGTTTTGCAAAAAAAAAATTCAGTCCTCACAAGAAACGCATGAGATTTGCAGGGAATTTTATCATCAAATTTGCTATGATTATCAACGATACTTGAGTTTTATTTGCTCATACTTATATTCGAATTTCGGAATATGCAATGTCTACACAAATCATAACACACTGTCTTATATCTTCTTGATACATCTAAATAAATTAACCTTATCCGGAAGGCCAAACTTGTTTTCATTAGATCAATGCACTATCTAGTCGTCATTGACTTAACTATAATAATATACATTGGCTTAAGAGTATATTGTCTTTGGCTAAACACAGGTGGTGTCAATGAAAGAATTCAATGAAATCCAGATTGTCCCAAGTTGAGCATTTTTGTAGTTTTATCGTTAGAAGAATAAGTTATACAACTTGTTTGTATTGTATAATCCCTTCATAAAATATATTGATAACTTCTAGTCAATGGAACATATCACATTTTAAAATGGTTTGGCAATGTTAAGAGATGTTATGAGATTTTTGTGAACTTACAGGGACTTGAATGCAAATGATTGGAAAATATTAACGTTTGACTCGGTCCCATTGGAACGATTAAAAAGAACAGCTCCAACTTTTCTTTCTCCGAAACCATTTATAATTCCATTTTATATTTATTACAGAAAAATATGTCTTTTGAACGGGAGTAACTACACTATTTAATTAATTGAAGAGCATCATTATTTATTCTAATATCTTCATTTAAAGAAAGAGAAATATAAAAAAAAAACTTACTTCTGCTTGGCAATAAGAAGCAAGTCGTTGAATAAAAACAGGTATCTATCTTGGCTTTGCAGGCCCTGGAAACAAAATAAATATATACATTAATTATCAATATCAATATATTATATAAAACATGCACACATAAAAACACTTTTTATGAATTAAAGGTGCGTTCATCCAGTCGCGAAATTTTCTGAAATCGCAGCGAAATTCATTAAAAATAAAGCCAACCCGGCCAGCAATATAGGTTTTACTAAATTTTCTTTGAATTTCGCTGCGATTTCAGAAAATGTCGTAAGTGCGAGTCCGTACCCTTATAGTTATATATATTTTTATCACGTGATATTATTTACTTAAACTATTTCACGGCTTATGCCTCCGAGTGACCTATTCCGAGAAACCTTATGCTCACGTGTTAAGAAAGCTATTAAAAATCTTAATGCACCAAAAGTTGCCTCACGTTTCATAAAAGGCTCGAAGAAACAAATATCTTTAACTTGTTTTATTTTATTTTTTTTACTTCAACGTGCTATATCTTATTTTATTTTTGTGTACCCTGCTAAACGTGCGCACGTATGGGTAATTGCTTAATTTTTTTACACTTATATATTTGCAAATACTTTTGTTTAGCCGTAGCAAAATGCAACGAAGCAAATGGAAAATAAACACTATTGACAAAAAATAAGCCCTTTTCAAAAGAGGATCCTACCTCAGATAGACCACCTTTAGTCAGTTTATCTAAAATTCTACTTTTTAGTTTTCTACAAGATTTCTTCGCCGATTTGGCGAGTCGTTTGATTTGTAAACTCGGTTCAAAACAGAACTTCGTCAAGTTGGACATGCCGCGAAATTTTGTATCCGACATTTATACTGGTTTTTATTAAAATAGTTTATAAATCATATAATTCTTATGTTATTGCTTTTATTAATTAAAAACTTAGAGCTACGAAATAAGTCTTTTAGCATTAGCTCTTGCATGTCCGTTTTCGAAATATCATCTGAGCTTGGAAGCAGTTGAGCATAAGGATTTTTATTGGTCGGGCATCGTTCTAGTTTGCACGTGAGGTCAAAACATGGTCCGAAAATCTGGACTTTTGCGAATTCAGTACAATAAAGTGAGTCAGTTTTAGAACGTAAAATTTGCAATTGGATAAGTCCATTATTCAAATTTACGATATGGTTTGACAATTTTACGGATTTAAACTGATGGAACCAATGAGAAAGTGGAAAGGGTTAAAAGCTTCGAATCCGTTGTTTGTCCTGTTTCCTTTAAAAATGCTATTTGAGAACGTGATAACAGAGGGCGATTTTGATAATCTCAGTATCATGTTACGTGATTAAAATAATGCAAAGTTTACTTGAGAAACGTACTTTTCTCGAAAACGCTTGATAACCACAACATTCGAAGAAATATTGACTTTAGAAAGATACCGATTTCATGATATCTCAGAGCATTGTTGATTGTTGAGTTTTGAAATCGTAACAAAAGATATACTGAGATGAAAAAATAAATTATATATACATATTTTTTGGATTCAGCATCTACATCTTATAACATTCAAAATGTTCTCATTCAAGTATGATATGTCAATGTATAAGTAAGCAGATGTATAGCTATTCTCTTAAAAAAATAAAAGCTTTTTTTTCTGTAACGTGTTTATCATGACCATAGTCTATTTACGTCATAACCCATTTTATTAAATCTAAATAACTTCCATTATTTAGTACTTGACAGATTTATGTTGTCAGGAAATTTCATTTGTTTTATCATTTCTCGTGTTAACATTTACATTACCAATCTGAAAGAGGTCGCAAAAGCATTGACAGAGTGATAACATCTTGTTACCGGAGTGCCAATGTAGGACCATATTGTATTAGAAAACAATTGTCTTTTCATTTGTTTTCATTATTTATTATCATTTTATTTTGTTTCATTTTTTTTCTTCTTAATTTTCATATTAGTTTATCATTTCATATAGTTCATACAGAAGGGGCAGGCCTAGATAAGAAATTCAAAATTTCTTCTGTCAGCTCCCTTTCATTTTCCATCAAATTGTACGTATTTATTAATATATGCATTATTGTAAATGTACGTTAGAAAATGAATAAATCGTTATCCTATCTTATCTTCACTCAAAGAACGATTCTATCAAGCAACGTTAGATTAATTCTAATTTTTACAATGTACAGCATAAGTCATAAGGGCCTTCAATATTTAAATACTTATTTTATTATATTTCTTTCTTGGTTTCTTTTTTTCCCTTTATTCTTTTTTTTCTTTTTTAGGGTGTAGGGTGATAAAAGTCTTGTTTTCAAAACACAACAAACAAACATATATCTGCCCCATTTGAAAGACACTCTTGCAATTAATTTCAAGTTTCAGCGCAATGAGATTTTCTGACATATCACACATATCAAATCAACAGCATGCTATTGCTTTTAATTTTTCATTTAAATTTAATGTTCTTTATTTTATCTCTTAACAGCATGATCTTGCTTTTTCGTCTCGTTTAAGGATGTGCCAACCATTTTAATGGAATGTTTGATATCAAGATGCAATTAATATAATTCAATTTATTGTTGCGTCAACTTTCTGCACTTTTTAAACATTTGCAAAAAATGGGGTCTGATTGCATGCAGATGATAACAAGGGTTGGAGTTATTGAACATTCTGTCCTTTCTATGTTATAAGCTGCATTTGTTGTTGTTGTTTTTTTTTTTTATATAAATTCTCCGAACTAAACATACATATATATTATATTTTTCGAGCTTTCTTAAAACAATCTTATTATTTTTTTGTCGCAATAATAATATTGATTATCGGTTTATGTATAGATAAAAAATAATATGGTAAGTAGTATTAAATACATGTAGTAGAAAAGGACAGGTGTTCCAATAAACCAAAGCAATACATTGTGGAACATTTGATCATTATTGCAATACATATGTCATGTAAATATCATATTTTTAAGATATACAAGTTACTAGGGGGGGGAGGGGGGGTCAAATTGTTTAACTTATCTAATGAACTGCAAAGGTTATTTGGAACGAACGAAATTTTCTCGTTGGATAGACCCCTTTCGTGTCATGTATACTAAAGCCCTTATTGAAACGTTTTTTACTCTAAAATGTCATTTTTCTTGACGTTTCATTAATATGTGTGGTTATGTACAAGTGAGAAATCGGTATTTGCAATAACTACCACATTGCCCATAAGATATTTAATGACACAATGTCCTTTTAACATTACATCGCAGCTAAAGTGGAAAAAATTCCTTTCTTATGTCCCAGGATAAAATTTCAATATCACAAATGTATGCATCAGCAAAAAAAAAAAAAGATTAATCCGCTGTTTTGTTTTTATATTGAAAACAGTGACTCGGCTTACTTTTAACATAACACAGCTGCAACTACCGGTGCATCGATATCTATGAACGTTAGAGTGTTTTCTTTTATCTTATACATTTGCACTTCCTAAAAATGATAGTAAAAGTTTTTGATATCAAAAACATTTGTGCCTAATTACATTTGCATCTCTAAGAAGAGTGCCATTTTTTTTTGTATTTAATACATGTACTTGAAAGGGTAACTCCCATCCTTAACCTAATGTTAAAGATGTTTATACCAATCACACAGAAGTTCTTATTTTTTTAAATTTACAATATCTAACAAACAAATTTATGAAGCATGTCAATTTTATGCAAAAAGGCGGAACTTTTGCCTAGATACACATGTAATTATTATCTACTTTCAAGTGTCTTTTTACAATGACTTCCTATGAAAGTTTTTTTGGTCGTTAAATATATAATTAACACTCAGATAACTGAAAATCCTTTTAATATAAGTGGAGTTAAAAGGTAGTGTATCATATTTCAATGCCATAAATTTGATAAAGTTTGAACAAAAAAACTCAAAATTTATTATGACAAAATGTCCTTGTTAAAAGATTCTGGCGCTAAACTTTATTCAGGAGAACGGATATTTGGTGCTAATGGTACGAAATGTTAGATATTCACGTGCCTTCAAAACACATGTGTTCTTTTCAAAAATTTAAAATCGAAATCATCATAATATGCGTGGGTCATAGTTTCGATAACAACCTTGAATTGCAATTTGCCCTGAATATGTCTCCAGAGAGACATCTTGTGTTAAGATCAGGACAGGCAACTTCAATCAATCTGAGAAAAGTCAATTACTATCTCCTTTGTTTCAAAACAAAATTTCGTCGATCGTAGACCTTAATGATTCCAAAGCGCTTGGTTGACAATGTATCAAAGACTTCATATGGCGTCTTTAGTACAGTTAGTCGTTTAATTATGAAGTCACGTTTAAAAGTTAAGGCATATCTTTTAACGGAACCTTTTAAAATATGGTTTCAACATACTAAATCGAGTTCTCTTTTGTTTTAATTTTAATGTTTTTTAATCACGTGGATACCAAAAAAAATCAAAAATGTTTTCTCAATAAAGAATAGATGATACAGACCTTTCGATAGCGACCTATTTTTTAACTAAACAATATTGTTCTATAAAATGTCAAGTACCATCTCATTCGCTTTTATTCGGTTTTCTTTACACGTGACAGTAAATATTTTCAATTAAATCAATAACATTCCATTAGATCCACGTGAATTCAAAATAAACTGTGTCTTAACTGCCAAAGTCTCACAGATTCCGTTTCCGTTCCTTTCACTCAAGAGATTGAATAAGTTTAAAAGCTGATCAAGCGAGTTTTTTGTTCTGATTTTTCTAAATTTTTCAAAAGAGTGTCACATACCACTTTGATTTTACTGTCAGGACGCCTTGTTTTTTGTTCCTGTTTAGAAATATTTTTGTTTCTATTAAATATAGGGTACTACTATTCAAATTGAAAAATGCAAAATATTTGGGGCGATTTCAAAACACTACTATTGCGCAAAAATAAAGTGTTATTTTAAAATTGTCCTTTTAAGATGTTTTTTGTCACTTATGTCTTACATTTAGTAATTATTTTTAATACATGTATATAATTCTGAGATCATTCGAGCGATCAAGCATCTAATTGAACAATATTTTAAAACAAAATACGGAAACTTACCCTCGAACATAAACAATGCATAAAAATAATGACAATTGAAATACACAAAGGAAACATATGCTAGATGTGACACCAAATTGGATAAGCAAATTTTGTTTAATCGATTTGAAATTAATTTCCTTTATAAAATAATGGAAAATTGAGTTTAATATTTTCGTCAAACATTTAGCCTACTCAAGCAAAACCAAATCAAAGAAACCTCAAAGACAATCGAAATATATTGTGAGATAAATTATTTTACCGTGAAATCTATAAAATGACTGAATTCTAGATGATAATGTTCATATATTTTTTTCAACTAGTTAAAAGACCTGACTCATGAGCAGATTGATCTCCTTACTAAGTTATAGTTTCATTACTCATCAAATAAAGTTTGTATTTCACGCATATTACATATAATTAGACTTTAACTGAGATTCAACATTATGATGGAACCAGTAAATATGGGTTCACTAAGGAAAATAAACAGATAGGCCAAAAGCTAATCGACTCGATAACTTCAGTACTAAACACTATTTACTCTATCATTATCTATACTATTTAATGACATTGAAAGATCTAAATCAAGTGTGAAGAGTAAACGAATCTCTATGACATTTTGCACTTATTTTAGATCATTCCGGTTGCTGAATTCTGACACGTTATTTGTTAGCTACTACTCATTCTCTAAGTGCGCATTTTTGTTGAATTTTTTTGTCATTCTTGTTCTTGAATGTCCACATTTGATGATATTTGCAAGGTAACGGTACATCGCTGAAGGCAGATTTTTTTTCATAAATACTATTTAATGACGATTTTTTTTTTACATTGAGAAAAAGCTGCGTGCCAAACCTAATGTTGCGTAAAGCACATGTGCATGGAAAATGGGGATTTTGTCACGTGATCCTAGTACCATATTTTATTACGCACGTCCCTCATTCTATGTTCGCGAATTCGATCATATGGTTACAATTTAACGAATATTCAAGAGCAAAAAGGTGGGTCATAAATACGTTACATGAATAATAGAATAGAATTTCCACTTCACAATTCGTTAGAAATTAAGAGCAACAACTGTATTTGCAAGTTAAGACAGGACCCTAAACTACTTCAATGTTCATCAATTTGTGAAGATAACTGTTAGATTAACACTTTGAATTAAATTGCTTAAAGGTAAGCCATTCATTGAATTCAACAAACCCGAAATTGTTATCACGTATTTTTCATTTTTCAAGTTATGATAAGTGTCATGACGCAACAATAAATGGTATCATATCAATGTTATTGTTGCAATAATAATCTGTAAGCGATATCCAAAAAAGAATTTGAACAATTTTCAAATGCATCAATAAAGAACTCAGTAGAGAAATGCACTCATACATGCAACATTAAAAAGTTGCAAGCGCTCTTGAGGTACATTTACAAAATGCAATAACCTTTTAGAAACACACCAATAGTAATATTGATGTCATAACAGTATTAGATAACATAATCTAGATTTTAACTGTTGTGAAACCGCGATTTTTTAAAAATATACCTAGCAGGAGAAAATATTTAGTTTATTTTTTTTTTGTCTCGAAAGATCACTGAACGGTTTTCGAAAATTGTCTACTTGGCAAATTGCGTAGATCTACGAACATAACACAAACACGGTCAATAACGATGTTTAAAATACGATGTAGCACATCAGAGTTTTCATCAAGTACAATAACCTCTTAACGCATCCCAAAGCAATGGTTTTTTTAAGTCAAAGGTTGGAGTTTTAACAAAACCATTTAACACGAGCAACTATTTCCTTTTAAAATTGTTAATTTGTTCCGCACTAGTTGTTCTGTAGCTATTAA
>LQRL01099264.1:4347-15294 GCA_001703475.1 Hydroides elegans
AGGAAGCATAATGAAAAGACTTTTGTTTGAACTTTATTAATATTATTTATTAATATAATAATAGCAATTATAATAATCAAAAACATATTTAATACCTCCAATATCTGCCATGGTTTCGGTGCGATCTGCTATTCGGAGCGCACTATTTGTAACAGAGAATTTGTTTCGTTTGCCAGCACAACTGATTCAATGATTCAACAAAACTAAAATGTACCAAAATGGGCTATTTAAACTGCCGTGACCGGGGTACTGTTCTATAACTGATTCGAAAAAGCGTTTTCGAAAGATAGACAATGATTACATTGCCAATCAATTGTTTGTTTAGTTTTCAAAGCAATTCTATAGTCCTCAAAATTGACACCTGATTGACATGTTCTATGTTGCCATTGGTAGCAACGTCTACATTGCAACATGTCTCCACTATCACACTTTATGCAAACTTTATCCGAAACCAAAATTAACCATAAAGAAATCATAAAGCATTTGAACTTTTTTTGTTGTGTGACAACATAATGATGCGACGCGAGAAAACGTAACAGCAAATTATCAAATATGCAACGCTTCATAATCATAAGCTAGTTAATACCCATCTAGAGTGTGTGTCGAAACCCAAATGATCCATCGAGAAATCATAAAGCATTTGAATTTTTCTGTTTTGGAACAACATAAAGATGCGATGCGAGGAAACGTAACAGCAAATGATCAAATATGCAACGTTTCATAATCATAAGCTAGAGTGCGTGTCAAAACTAAATAATCAATTAAGAAATAGTGAAGCATTTGATTTTTTTCTATTTTGGAACAACATAATGATGCGACGCGAGGAAATGTAACAGCAAATTATCAAATAGACGAGACAAATTACTAAATGTGATATGTGTTATTGATAAAAAAACGAGTTTGCCGTGATCTACAAACACATCTTGTTAAAATAAAAATGTCAGCACTAATGTATGACATTCAAAAAGGATAAAAGCTGAGTGCAGCTCTTACAACTTTGGTCCAACGCTTAATGACGCCAAAACCGACATGTGTGTCGGTAAAGGTCTTAACAAAAGCGCCAGCGCCATGCTCCTCCGTGTGATCACGAAACAGGGAGAGCAGATCTGGAAAGCTACAGCACCCGTTGGCCGCGAGTAGCTCCCTGGCTTTTGGCCCCACCCCGGGTACGTCGCTAAGATATAACCATTTATCTTAATATTTACATTGATAAAAGCAAACAACAGCAGGGGCAATCTTTTGATAAAACGACAACTAAAAACAAGGATCTACGACACTCTCCTGTCCTGATCCCTCCTCCTCCGGTACGGGAGACGTGCCTTGGAAGCGTAGAGAACGGCTATAATGCACATAAACACATACGTGATTCATCTTTAGTATGCTCAATGTTGAAAATACTTGTAGTGCTTATGTGCCATAAGCGATGTGTCATCGTAGAGTTGAACAACGTCTTCTATGGGGCATTCTCTTATAATTGAGTTTGTTGTATTTGTAATAGTTGTTTTAATGGTGTCTATTACCTCTAATTTAGAATATATCATATTTTTATGAAAAGGTAATATATGATATTATAATGCATATGAACACACACATGATATACATATCTTAGTATACACAACTTTAAAGATACTTACCTTACCTGATATGCTTTGGGTCGTTATCTTGCCAAAGGCGGTTCGTCATCGGAGAGGGGAACAGATGGGGACAAGGTGTTGCTTCTAATTATCGGTGAAAACTTAATTTGGATTTCGATGTAGAGTTTGAAGGAGCCCGACGTGGTCTATTGTGTCGAACGCTGCGCTTAGGTCAAGCATACCAATGCGACGATATTAGGCTTATCAACTTGCCCGGAACGTCATTCTGTACCTTCAAATACAAATAAAACAAATAAAATAAAACTCAATAATTTTATAGTATACAATATTATATTATAAGCAAGTTATTATGTAAATATAAAATATACGTACATATGGCGATAACTTTAGAATATTTATAGATATACAGAATGATATTTGGCGCAGCTCATTGTTGATTTTCGTTCATAAAACCTAATGCCTTCTGTATCACGGAAGGTGGATTTTATTTAAGTGAGATAGGTTGTTCCAAACTGCATTATATATTGCATGCACTGTTTGCATTAGATTGACTTAAAACTTACAGCATCCTCACTCTGATACATATTGAATTCTATGACCTGCTTGGCCAATGAATTACTTTCGTATTCTGTTAAAGCAATTACACCATCGTCTTGAGAGTCTCGAAATCGATCACTAAAAAGACCTCACTTTTACAGTAACATACCCAGGTGTATATCATTTAAAAATATATCACATTTAGCTTAAACAATTTAGGTTTAGATATGATTTACCGTCATATTTGTTTCACCTCCAGTAGGATGAGTGTATATTCACTTTATCTGTTTCTAATATTTTATATATGTGCTACTTTTATTCTACATTTAAACATTGAATTGAAATCGATAATAGACGAAAATTACACGATTATAAAGGTGAATATTTTAAAAGTACATTTTAAACCCTTTGTTTTGACGCCAAATACATTTATGACATTTAACGAAAATGGGTTCGACAGTGACGTTTCTATTTAGATTTCACGAACTCATGTGATATTGATTATATACTCGTTAATTTTATTTTCCAAACTCTCTTGTCTGACGTGGCGCATTGATATAAATCTCCTGGGATACGGGGCAACCATCTTGCCATGAAGTTATGCATAATTTTCAAAGACATATCTTGGTGCTTGCATATATTGCATGAAAACCTTCGGCGACTACCACCGCCAAATGTCGGAAAACCCGAAAAGTTTTATCTTTAAGTTATGTTTACAAAAGTAAATAAAAACCAACCTAGACATGATGATTCTTGTAGCTTTATTGATCCCTTGAATCGGTCAATGCAGGGCTCTGATTTTGTTCACAAAACATCTCTATTTATTCCTCTTTTAATTAATGACGTCACGATGATGACAAAATCTGAACATATAAAAATTTATTTTCTAAAACTGAAATCTAAGTCAACCTCTATCAAAAGCTGTAATTTACCAAAATACATGAATATATAATAGATAACTATAAACTACATAACAGATATAAAAATTAATCCTAAAATATTAAACATGTAATACTTTATAAAGGCTAGGTCAAGTTCATCTCAGAATGAAAACAACAACAATGGCGTCCAAAGACTGACCATTTTAAACTTTCACGTAAAACTTTATCAGGATAATATAAATGCTGAAAATAATAACGGTAAGATATGAAAAACAACTATATTGAACACCTAGTAAACAGTCAGAAAGATTAATAAATGCATTACTCTAAACTTAAAAACTAACCCCGATTATCGCCCATTACATTAAGTTAACAAGCGCCCAAAGTTCATAACATTAATAAAACTGTCTTCCGTTTAAAAAAAAGGTTTATCGATCTCAAACGATAATCAATCTCATCATGTCCGGGGCTAGTACGCTGTACGCAAGGTCAAGGGAGTTTAGAAAAGTCCCGCCCCGCGACCGAAGTCCGCCTATTGCAAGTAGTCAAGGTTTTCTATGGAGGGCTTTGGTAGGTTATAGATGAGCCACCGTTCTTGTTTGTAGAGACCGAACTGCATCACGCAGTGCCACATTCTCCAGTGCACTAACATGGCATGGGACTTAGGAAGCGTTTCCGCGTAACTCTCTGGCTAGCTTGATTTCTTAACACTTTCAGCGCACCCACGTACATCTTTCCAACACAAAACGGAATTCGAGACAAAGCATGACTTTTATGCCAGCCTGATTAGTAATCTGGACACCAAACTCTTAGACAATTTCGATTCAAAAGGACAACAGATAATCAGGTAGCTTAACGTGTTTATACCGACGCATGGAACGATGATTGGTCCTGACTTGTACATCTCTACACCACAAGTAATTTAATAAGGAATAAGCTACAGCGAAGAAAAGAAAGAAAATAATACAAAACAAATATGAATGAATTTACCTTAGATTTTTACAAATTAACAAATGAAGAACTATCTTTTCTTTATCATTTTCTTGATGAAAAGAAAAAGAAAGAAAATAATACAAAACAAATATGAATTTACTTTAGAATAGCACAAATTAACAAATGAAGAGCTATCCTTTCTTTATCATTTCTGAATGAAAAGGAATAGAATGAAATAAAAATACAGAACAAATATATTTTAATTTACCTTAGATATTAACAAATGAAGAACTATCCTTTCTTTATCATTTTCTGGATGAAAAGAAAAAGAACGAAAAAAATATATATATTTTAATTTACCTTAGATTTGCACACATTAACAAATGAAGAACTATCCTTTCTTTATCATTTTCTGGATGAAAAGAAAAAGAACGAAAATAAAACAGAACAAACATGATTGAATTTACCTTAGATTTGCACAAATTAACAAATGAAGAATCTGTCTTCCTTTATCCATCTGGATGAAAAGGAAACTTAAGTGTTTTTCGTACACCTGAGTTATGATTGGATTATGATAATTAATCCATATAGATACAAAACAAATATGAATGAATTTACCCTAGATTTGCCCAAATAAACAAATGAAGTACTATCCTTCCTTTATCATTTTCTGGATGAAAAGGAAACTGTTTTTCCTGCTCCTTTGTTCTGATTTGATTATAATATTAATCCCTATAGATTTATAACTGACATTTCAATTGATCGACGCCCTTCGTTAACGGGATACATGCAGCATTTGTATATGACAATTTACAATTGCCTTAAAGTGTGAAAACAAGACTCACGTCAAAGTACACAAGGAAGCGAAGGTACTCTTGTTTTTCTGTTGCTTCTACTTCCTCCTCCGAATCAAGGGACCAATCCCTTGGCGTGTCCATCATGCTTGATACTGCAACAAAAAAATATAAGTTGTGTATCGCTGGATTTCAAAACTTAAAAGTTAGCATTTCTAGTTGTCAAGTTGCTTGGTGGGTACTTGATTGCTCGCCCATGTTAAAATGCGACCAAAACGAGCTTAAAACTCGCCAAAACAATTTTAACTAAATTGTAATTCAAGTATTAATAATAATGATAATAATGTTTATTTATATAGCCCCTATTCAGCATTTGATCAAAGGGCTTTACACATGTATTATATAGTGAAAAACAAATAAGTGAGACTAGAAAACAATAGTACTAAACAATTAAAATAGTATAATTACTAAAACATGCAATTGACTAGAAAACACCTTTAATTACAGTCATACGCTTGTTGAAATAAGAACAGTCTTTAGCTTCTTTTTGAAAAACTTGAGCGATTTAGAGTTTTTAATGTCGTAATGACATGTGTTCACATCTCTGGTCCAATGTTTGAAAACGCTCTAGAACCATATTTGGTTTTAACTTTGTACTGATTCAACTTAATAGAGTTGCTATACCTTAGATTGCGTGTTGGCCTAGTAGGTTCAATTACCTCACTGAAGTATTCAACACAGTCATAATGTAGAGAATTATAAACAAACACGAAGACTTTAAAAACAAGTATTGCTTGAATAATCCTCGTTGGATCGGCTGTGTCGATATATAAAAAAAAACTAACCTCGTTGCTGCAAGGTTTTCCAGCACAACCCCTGCTCAGCGTTCGATGAAGCCAAAACCAGAGAATATGTTCACAACCTCAACCTCTTTTTGATGACAGTTAACCTTCCCTATCACCCGGTGCCATATCAAAGTAAGAATTTATGTGTTGTCAAGCTGCTTGATTTGTACCACTTGTCATAGTTAGCGCCTTGTTATTAAACTGCAGTCGGTCTCGTAAAATGGACGCATATGAGAGCACAAAGACATGTTTGTATTCCTTTGAGCATGATATCCTTGATCTCGTCCTTCGTAAGAACGCGAAGAAACATTATAATAAGACACATACTAATAATGCTGCATACAATTTAAACGTTAGCAGCTATAATCGTTATCCTAAATATGTCGTCTTTGACTTTAAAACCATTGCATTCACAATATAGAATTATGATATGAATTTTTATGGCAATGTTAAATAATATATTTGTATGATGAAAATATAAAAGTGTACCTTTTTGCCCGATTCTCTAAAATCACAATATTTTGAATCCACAATTTTATTCCAGACAATTATTATTCGATGTTTTCATAAATACTTTTACAATGCGATTGAGAATTTTGTCATGGGTGCTACTAAGTGACGTGTTAGAATATGAAGTAAAATTCAGTTCACAATGGTCAAATATTTGTTATTAGGGGCCATAAGCATGGCCATATATCTAAGGACATGATTTAAATATTTAGTATACACAATAGTGAATATACTTACCTTACCTGATGTATTTAGGGTCATTGTCTTTCTATAGGCGATGCGTCATCGGAGATTCTAATTTAGAATGTTGAACAAAAGTAATATATTATTATGCACATGCACACATATATGACATACGCAATTTTGAAGATACTTACCTTACCTGATGTGCTTTGGGTCGTTATCTTGCCAAAAGCGGTGCGTCATTGGAGAGGGAAACAAAATCGATGCGGCTTTCTCTTATAATTGAGTTTGTTGTCTTTGTAATAGTGGTTTAATGGTGTCTATTTCATCTAATTTTGAATAACGTTGAAGATACTTACTTAACCTGATATGTTTTGGGTCATTATCTTGCTAAAGGCGGTGCGTCATCGGAAAGGGGAACAACAACTTCTATGGGGCAATCTCTTATAATTGAGCTTGTTTTCTTTGTATTAGTGGTTTTAATAGTGTATATTTCCTCTAATTTAGAATATATCATATTTTGATAAACGGTCATATATGTTACTATAATGCACATGAACACACACAGGATATACATATTTAAGTATACACAATATTGAATATACTTACTTTACCTGATATGCTTAGGGTCATTATCATGCTAAAGGCGGTGCGTCATCGGAAAGGGGAACATTTTTGAAGAGAAGAGGTATTGCTTTTAATTATCATCGGTGAAAAAGGTATCATCCAATGCACATTATTTTTGCAACTCGAATCTCTTGTTCCGTTACCTGAGGGTATATATTTGAAATCAAAAAGTTTGACCGGGTATACTAATTGGATAAATGAACGTTGACAAGTTTCTTGTAGCATACAAGGTGACCAGTCCGAAGAGTCATATATAATTTCAAATTGTTGCCTATTCATCATATTTTTTTTATAAATGTCAATGTTAAAATATGGCTTAAGTAGCGTTCAAAACTCAGATGCGAGTTATATTATTTAAATGAATGGTTGAAATATATTAGTTGGGATGCGTATAACATTGCTGGAAAGTTACCATAGTAAGTAGGAAGATGTCTGTTTCGGTTTCTTTCGGCTAAATTTATTACGAGAAAAACAATTAGATATCCTTAGATATCCAACACGTAATTGTTTCTAATACATAGCATAATTCCGCGACGCGAGTTAACTTAACAGCAAATGATCGAATATGCAACGTTTTATCATCATAAGCTAGTTAATACCCATCTAGAGTGTGTGTCAAAACCAAAATTATCCATCAAGAAATAATAAAGCTTTTGATTTATTTTGGTTTGTGACAACAAAATGATGCGACGCGAGGAAACGTAACAGCAAATTACCAAATAGACGTGGCTTAGGACAAATTACTAAAGGTGACATGTGTTATTGATCCGTAAAATCGAGTTTGCCGTGATCTACAAACACATCTTGTTATATTCAACATTGCTGCACTAATGTATGACACATTAAAAAAGGATAATAGCTGAGTGCAGCACTTACAACTTTGCCCCAACGCTTCATGACCCCAAAACCGACAATTGTGTCTGTAAAGGCCTCAATAAAAGCACTGGCGCCGTGCTCGTCCGTGTGATCACGAAACAGGGAGAGCAGATCTGGAAAGCTACCGCACCCGTTGGCCGCGAGTAGCTCCCTGGCATTTGGGCCCACCCAAGGTGCATCGCTAGGTTGGGACTGTTTATTGACCACAAAGCTACGTAACTTGGGCCCGGGCCTCAGCGACGAAAATACTGATGTGGCCCTCCTCCTCGAGATCGGTCTGCAATATAATAATGGATTTTGCATGTCACACATGATGTTGAAGCAGAGTCGATTGGTTTTGGAAAGCTCTACTTAGTCAATAATACAATAGGCGAGTTGGAGGTCTTAACTGAACGTTTCGTACCAGTGAACTATGTTTTAAGGATCAGATAACAGCTATAGAGCTGACGCATAATAATACATATTTGCATTACTAGACCAGCACATCACCAGCATATTATTCTATGAAGTTAAAATTGTTCAAATTCGCTGGTATTGTTTGCACTAGATTTGATGTTGTAATACTTACGGCATCTCTGGCTTCCTCAAAGCTGTCCGTTTCCACCTGGGACAGAATGAAATAAAAATAGGTTATCAGGGGTGGAAATAAGATAATGTTCACACTCACCAGGCTGGCGAGTGACTTAAAATTCACACTCGCCAATCAAACATTTTACTCGCCAGTGTTATATCCACCCCAGCTATCTGGTATACACGTATTTTACTCATGGTTATCTTTTAAGAGGTGAGCCAGTACCAGAGTGTTTACCATGCGCTTCCACATAAACTGTGAAACATATTTTAATTGAGCGTGTTGATTTTAGTGAAACTAGAAATGAATTTTATGCAACGATTACATTAAAAGAATTATTCGAAAAAAAAGTACCCAGTAGCAAAATTATAGATAGTGTTAAAGCTATTGGTATATATAATCTAATCTAGGTATTTTTATTAAAAGGTAAAATATGTTATAAAATGCACGTGCACAAATACATAGTTTAAATTAATTTTAGTTTGCACATCATTGAAAGACACAATATGATCCACATAGGATTGGCCGTGTCGGTAAAAAATACACTTACCCACCGAAAATGCTGTGCTCCAATTGTGCCCCGAAGCTAGTCCCGACGAGACTAGTGGACGCAATGTCTGCAGCATCCTAGAAAACAGAATGGTCGTTCTGATATTTAAGTAATGTTAAGTATTTGTATTAATATTATTCTGTGCTGTATGTTTGTTACCAAAACGACAATATCTGCTGTTAATTCATTATTCTATTTCTTCCCGTAATGTCCGTTTTTAACTGCAAAAAATATTGCCCCTAATAATTTAGTTATGTACTAAAGACTGGTGTTTAATCGTTACATAATCGGAATAAACAAGCAATACTTTTTCAGAAAGTTGCTCTTTATTGATAGCAATTTAATCATTTTCTTTATGAAGGAAATTTATTGAAGCGCGGCGCTCTACCTGCTGATCCCCCGTTCGTTGGATGGAGTGACATCACATTCCCGTTCTAAATAAAATAAAATAAAACGAAATGTTGTTCATGGAGAAATCGAATTTCGTTTATCTTACCCGGCTATGCTTTAAGCTTTTGAATAAAACGGATATTTCACATAAGTTTTTTATTAATCTATTATATATTAAGCAATACATTTCTTGGTTGTACGCACTTGATTTTTTTATTCGTTAACCATTTGCAAATAGGCATTTGCTTATGTATCATTTGATTTTTTTATTGTTTATGTGATGTAAAAAATACCCAAAATACCCCCTTACGCAGTAACGGCTTAATATGAATTTTAAGCAATCATTTACCCCTGCGACTTATATAATAAATTTGTTAGCAGACCCTACATCCATTAACTAATGTTATTTTTTTTTAGACCCCAACCGGGGGAACCCGGGGGGGTCTATAGGATTTGCCTCTGTCCGTCTGTCCGTCCGTCCGTCCGTCCGTCCGTCTGTCCGTCCGTCCGTCCGTCACGCTAATCATACAACACTTTGTCCGCGGCACTTTGGTATGAAGCCTTTGTCCTAGGCTTTTGAAACTTCACACAGTGAAAGAATATATATTGCAGGTGTGCAACGTCGAGGTTTCAGTTTGATCGACCAAAAATTGTCGAAATGACGGGGGCCTGAACTTAGACGATTTTGAGATGATTAGGGGTGTTTGTACAACACTTTGTCCGCGGCACTTTGGTATGAAGCCACTGTCCTAGGGTTCTGAAACCTCACACAGTGAAAGAATATATATTGCAGGTGTGCAACGTCGAGTTTTCAGTTTGATCGACCAAATATTGTCGAAATGACGGGGGTCTGAACTTAGACGATTTTGATATATTTGGGGATGTTTGTACAACACTTTGTCCGCGGCACTTTGGTATGAAGCCTTTGTCCTAGGCTTCTGAAACTTCACACAGTGAAAGAATATATATTGCAGGTGTGCAACGTCGAGGTTTCAGTTTGATCGACCAAATATTGTCGAAATGACGGGGGTCTGAACTTAGACAATTTTGAGATATTTGGAGATGTTTGTACAACACCTTGTCCGCGGCACTTTGATATGAAGCCGCTGTTCTAGGGTTCTGAAACTTCCCACAGTGACAAAATATAAATTGAAGGTGTGCAACGTCGAAGTTTCAGTTTGATCGACTAAAACTTGTCGAAATAACGGGGGTCTGAACTTGGACAATTTTGAGATATTTGATGATGTTTGTACAACACCTTGTCCGCGGCTTTTTGGTATAAAGCCTTTGTCCTAGGGTTCTGAAACTACCACAGGGACAGAATATATATTGCAGATGTGCAGGTTTCAGTTTGATAGATATAAAAATGTTGAGATTACGCGGTGTGAACTTAGATAAATATGAGATATTTTGAGATTTTTGTCCATCACAGAAACATTACGCGTATATTGTGATGTTGTAAGGACTACGTTGTGTGGATGAATATGTAAGAGCAACGGTGTGAGAAAGATGTTGTGAGAAATACGAAAAAAAGCATATGTACATGTATATAGGCATAAGTTAGGACAACTTTGTGAGAAAGAAGTTGTGAGAAAAACGTTGTGAGAATGATGTTGTGAGAATGACATTGTGAACATTACGTTGTTAGGATGATG
>LQRL01099274.1:0-15392 GCA_001703475.1 Hydroides elegans
AGGTGAAGCTATCACAGAAATATCAAGCAAATCTCATCGGGGCTTAGCAGTCCACAACGACCAATGTTACGCGTGCCCATTCCGTTCATCACAGATAGACATCTACGGATGCAGTGACTGGCAGTTGCTGCGTTCAATGCAACTACCTGGTTGCAACACCGACTGCTGGAGACACACTATAACAGTTAGCAGTCAAAACATCAAAATGTGCTGCCAATGGAGGAATAAACTTATAATATTGAATTTGGATGGAAAAGTTAAGTCGATTCAAGGGCCTTATATTGAAGTTAAAAATCATTCCAGTGAAGCAGCCAGTCGAGGCGAGTCAGTGAAGAATCGGTTGAGATATCCACGCTTGTGTCAAGAGGATGGTGATGGCAACGTGCTCATTGTCGAACGTTACCGTGACCGACTGCTGTTATTCACTGCTGAGGGCAAGTGGAACGATGTCACACCAGATGCAAGTTTAACGCCGACAGTTACATTGTGGATGAACGGGCGTCTCTATGTAAGCAGTTGGGATGATGAGTCTATCACCATTTTTAAATAAGAACATGCGTATTGTAAACAAAACCACCAGGTAATTTAGTGATTTGGTGAGGTTGATAAGGAAAAAAAAACTTCGTGAAACGATTTTGCAATAAAATAATGCATTATGAGAAACGGCTATTCCAGTGACATTGTTTAAGAACATCTTAGTGTTATATTGCTTAGCATCGTATCAACCTAAGAAATTATTCTGTTGTTTAATATTGCATTTATTTCATACACATTTGATATAGTTCGCTATAAAATAAACTGTAAACAAACAAAAGGAAGACATGCTTTGAATTCATCAAATGAATATATCGGGTTCAAAAATGTATTTATCTAATGACTATAACATTGTTGTACATAATACACCGTTGACACATCAAACGAGGATAAATATGATATGCCCATTCAGCCAGAGTGGTTGATGAATGGTATATATTGGAAATCAATTGTGATAAATTTCAAATCTACATCCTGGTTTATAAAACAGATCATATTCGAGTAAAAACAACATACTATTTATCTAAATGATGTATCAATACGAAACGGAAATTTGGTTTAACTCGGCATATACTTATGATGCTAGCTCTGTTTAACCTATTGAACTATATATTTGTGAAAGACCCTTCCCGTCAAAAATAAAAATTGAATCTTACACAAACATATTTTTAGTTTTCCAACTACTCTTCCTATGTGTATCCGGACATTGTCATGGAACGCAGTCATCTTCAGGATGAGCTTCTTAAGATCCTGAATGGATGCATTGTCATTTGACATGTGTTCCACAATGCAAGGCAGCGTATCTGATCGCATGAAGCATTCGCTCATTTCATACCGAAAGCTTACCATTTTATGTTCTTTCTTTGCTTTCACTGAAAATATAAAGGTAAATCGTATTTGGTATTCAGCATAACCATGACAAGATATTTGTTGTAAGCGAATCGGGATATTCCCTTATGAAATGTTCCAGAAGCTATAAAGTATATCTTTTGGAAAATTATTATTTGGAAGATATATGTAAAACAGCCTGTAATTCTTGATAATAATTAATTTAGCAAATCACTCATTCTTCTTACTACTCAATGATTTTTAATGGTTGTTATCTTGCGAATATTCTGTGATGATGGAATACATGAGACCCAAACTGAATATATCTACTGTTGCCTTATATTTCAAACCTGATGGATCTTCCATGAAAAACTCAGGTGCCATAAAACTTTGTGTGCCGCACAATGCTTCGTGATAGTATTTGTAAACAAGTGATCCATCATTACTAATGTCATATTCAAATAATTTCAAGAACTGATATCCGTGAGCATAGCGCAATTTTCTCCATTTACTTTCATTTATTAACACAGTGTCCGGCTGGATATGACGGTGAATTATTGGTGGACTGTTCCAATGTAAGCAAGACACTGCCTCTGCCATTTGATACATCAATATGAATCCTTTGCCAAGTAGCATATCAGCATTATTGTTGAGATATTGATTTAAATCCCCTTGATTACAAATTGGTATAAATAGCCTTGCCAAGCAATTGGCCGTTGCATAGTCCAAAAGACTTACTTCGAATGAAGTACCATCATCATGGTTTCAACTTCAGACCTCGCTAATTGTCTAAATTCCTGGTAAGTATTCGTGCCAAATGTAAATCTTATTTTTAACGGCTACTTTTTCTTTGGTATGTCTATTGACTGCTGTGTAAACCATACAAGTGAACCACGTCTTGGTTAATGTGACTCTATATCCTTCCATAAAACTAGTCCCCATTTTTGTTCATTACTTTGTTTTCAATTGTGTTGTTCAAACATATATTCGAAAAGAGACTTACAGATAATAAAGGCAACTAAACTTTACATATAAAATGTATTATCGAAATTGCTATGATCTTACATGTTTATACATATCTTATGCATGTATTCTCTTTAGCATTATCATAACATAACTGTTAGTATATAAGTGTTCCCTTGCACTCGTCATAAGCAGAATGTGCAACTGATAATATACCTGTATTCCCACTAAGGAAATGTTGACAAGTGGTATAGTATTGTATTTTCTAAGTGTTCAATAATAGTTTTTTTACGCGACTTAATATAGTTTACATGATTCCTTATTGTTGCACGAGCCGTGGATCCACAAAGGTAGATTCAACTAGGCAGTTTTGAAGGTATAAATATTTCAAGGGTCACAATGTGGCAGGCTTCTGTTTTGGCCCTGTGGGTGTCTTGATGTCAATCACAGTATCGCATTTGCAATACATTTAAAATGTATTTCATTAGTTTATTTGGTTGCCTGATATAGATACTTAGAAAAGTCAGATGTTTTTTCTGTGTCGTGATGCAAATTCGGCTGTGGGTAGTTGACTAACATTTTCACTCATAAACACGCTGCTAATGTATTGTTAAGAGTTATGGTTGTAATGATCTGTGAATGATGCATTCAACATTCGAAACACGGATTGTTTATCCAATTGTCTATCCAATTCTAGACATCCTAGTAGCCAACTTAAGGGGTTTAATATGTTTAACGCTGCTAGATCGCAGCTGTCTGTCTTAGTACGTTTTAACGAGTTTTTCTCATCATAACTAGTTTTAATCTGGATACGTTTGTCATAAAACTAAGATATATATTTTTTTTAGATTTATGGAAATTCTAAAGGATTGTTTATCAAGCAAACATCTCCCATTGGTGGTTTTAAATCCTCACATTTTTAAGGTTTGAAATTAATATATATGAGCTTGTTAAGCACATGTTAAACAAAAAACGTAGGGATCCAAGCAATCAAAAATTTTTGTTAGATACTTGTAAAATATATTCCTTTTTATACATTCAAAAAATTTTGATAATTTATGCATATTTTAATTTCGATGTTTTTTGGTGATAACAATTTGAGAATTTGATATGAAAAATATATATGTGAAATAGAAAAATAGTATGTGTAAATATGTGTAAGAAATAACAATATTTTCAAAAATAAATACTCTTTGTTCAATGATTTCTTACGTTCTCGTTGTTTGATCAACTATACTGTGACGAATCTTAATAGGTCCTATGTAATACACGTACACAAATGGATACAAACATGCATATTGCATTAAAATGAAGGGTGTTTTCAAGGAGACTCCCTTATTCAAAACAATCACCAGGCTGATATACACACCAAGTTTGTATTCGATTATAAAAAAAAACATGAGTCGAATAAAGGAATGCTCACGAAAGACAACAGAAGAACCATTGATTGAAAATCTTCTTCCTAATGTATAAAAATATCATAAAAATGTTGAACGTTTTTTTTACAAAGAAAACACATTTCGCATTTTAAAAACTAAAGAGTCGGATAACAAACGTAAACAAAAAATATCACTGTTACTTTAGACAGCTATAAGCGTAACGTGTGTGTGTTTTAATTTAAGAAGTTAAAAGTCATTTACTGTATGCAAAGATGCTTTAGTAAATATATAAACATACATTTTGTTTTTGCTATATATAAAATTGAATAGTTGTGAAACGTATCAATGACACTGTTATAGCATGATTCGAATATCTAACTTAAGCCAATAATTAATTGTATATATATGAAGAGTACGAATTTGGTTCGCATATTTTATATAATTAAGAACATAACTGGTCGTAACGATTATGTGACCAATGTAGTTATTGATTAAAGCTAATATGTCTCTAGAATAAAATTATTAACTCACCTGAAGCTGCTCGGATTGCAATACCTAATATTGACGTTTGAGCATGAGCAAAACACAAGCATAATCACATGGAATGTTACAATATTAAACTGTATCGATAGATGCGCTATTAAGTTATTTTATGATGCTATAATGAGATTATATAATTATAGTAAATAATATATAGTTTTATGTTTAAAATATTGAAAAAAACACCTTCTCATTATAATAATAAGAAAAAACAATTTCGTAAATGGTATCTACTTTTGTCAGAAGCCTTTATAGCCAAGAGGGAAAAGTGACAGCCCTGCTGACCAATCTGAAATTAAAAGTTCTCATACTGTACCAGGCATATTTTGGCTACATATCTTAAAATTGCACATTTACAATAGCGATTATTCATTTGTAAAACGATATCTATTATAAAGAGTGCTGCTGTTTGTATTCATATCATAATAAGTCAGCCTCACAAGAATGTCATTGACATGGATTTCAGATTCATATTTCTTTTCCAGATTTAACCCAGTTCACTTATCATTACTCTCCAGACAATGTTAAGACTGCTATGCTACCAGCGCTTTGTGAAAACCAGCACAAATTATCTCATGTGAGCAATAAATGAGCCATCTTGCTCTAACTTCTCTACATATTTTGAAGTGTAAAACGTAAAGTGTATGATTGTAATTGCGCATCGGTATTATTTACTAAATAATACGGTACGTTTCATATCGCTAAATGCATGTGAAAAGCTTGTTCACGCAGTGATCTCATCAAAACTGGATCGCGCAAATGCCCTTCTCATTGGTATATCGAATAGGGCACTTAATTCATTTCAGTCTATCCAGAACACTGTGGCGCGAATAATCACCAAAACACGTGAATATGACCATATCACATTAATTCTAAGGACCCTCCATTGGTTATCAATTAAAGCCCAAATCAAGTTCAAGATCATCTATGTAGCATATCGAATTATACATGGTTCGGCTCCCGAATATTTATGTGATCCAGTGATCCCCCGGCGCTTTGGCAGACATCTAAGATCGTCCGCACAACTAATCCTAGATGTGCCGGAAACTAGGACAAAAATGTACGGAGATAGGACCTTCTCGGTTGCCGCCCTACCTATGTCGAATGTCCCATCGTTATGATTTCGATTGGGGAAAACATGAATACTTTCAAAAGAACGCTAACAACGTATCAAAGGAGTTAGAACATATGAGATGTATAATAAGCTGAATGCTTTACTCAAATAGTGTTTTATACACATCTCAACCCAGTATTGTATATATATATAAAGGTTATACAAACTCTAGTCCCTTCTGTATGGGTTTTAAATTACTTTAATAGTCGTATTATTTTAATTAATTACTAATTTATTGTCAGTGTCTATGAACATATATGTAGATATGATTTGAATATGATTTGAACCCTGGAAATGCATGGATTGCATTTCCTGAATCGGTATCTATATATATGCGTACCACAGCTTAATTATGCGAAAATATTTTTTCAATATGTGGCAGTGATGTATTCGATGAATGTGCATGATTATCTATGTATAACTTTACTCTAAGTTATGATAACACAATATATGTATATACAACCATGTTTTAGAAATATGCAAATAATAACTTGGTTTCAATAATATCGAAAAAGTGAAATAAAACGCTGCAGTTCATAAATGTATTGCTATGAAACAAATCACTTCATATACCACAGTGACGAGTTGAGTTGAACGACCACCAATGACAACTTACATCCAGTCTTACTAGAATGACATATAGTCATACAAAAAATATCATTTATACACTATTTCCGTATTTTTAAATTCCATTTTCTCATAATATGAACAAAATAGAGCAATATTTGTTTTATATAAAAATTATAGTTCACTTAAGATTTATCAATTTTGAAAGGTTTCGAACGTTTAGATTTTATATAGATGTCATTTACATGGGTTTCAAAGAAATCGAGGATTTCGAATTGGGGATAATAAAACGGCTTTTCACATGCTAAAGATTCACTACGCTTACTCGCTCTTTTTCTACTTTCGGTTTCTTATTTTGTGATCACTGCTGGTGTATTGATCAATTTATACCTACACCATGTCATAGAAGTTTTCTGTGGAGTATTCGATTTGAGACATTGATCTTGCAAAGCTTATTATGCATTGTAAATTGATCTTGTGCATGTAATACACAAGGAGGTCCATCGTTGCATGTAGTGCATTATCAATAAACTGTTTATATGTTATTATTAAACTGTTTGTATTCTAAATGATATGATTGCGGTTAATGCAGAACATAGCATGAAGTAAACTGGATAACATTGAAAACCATCATGGGTTTAAGTGAAACATGAATTAACTATTTAAGTGATAAAAGTAATAATTTGAACATGGCATTTTATCAGGCTATAACTTAAAGGTAAGTCTAACACTCATAAATTGTACAAAAGTGTGTTTGGTGAAGTCACGTATAAATGATTATTATATGTATGCAACATTACTTATAGCTTGATTCATATAAATGACTAGATTCAACAAGACGAACTTCAACATTAAACGCTGAACACTCTGTTGATCTAAACAACAGTAAAACTTTATATATCTTCGGTCCGAACTATCTTAATACCCATCGATACAAGTTTATTTGTGTTTTTCCCCTTGAAAATTGAGCAAACTAAATTCTACAATAAACTTAAACTGCTCAGTCCGTTTATTTTTATTTTAGTTTTTCAGATGAAACAATGTCAAATCCTAGCATCGTCATCGATTGTCATCTTTGTCGCAACCGTTCAATAAGATTTCAAAATAGATATAGACACTCTGCAACAAAAAATGTTTAACAATTCATAAATTGTTGCAGTTCAATAACTTTGCTACATGCAAAAATATTTTTTATCCAAATATGTTTTATCATTATGATCATTTTATCATTTTATCATTATGATTATTCATAAGCAAAAGAAGAAATACGTGTGGACAGACAGAGGGCAACACTTACAGATAAACAGACGGATTGACAAATCAACTGACTTTATCCTTGCTCTATTGTAACTTGCATAACACAACTACCTATCTATAAACAGACTTCCTTTCTTTCTACTTTCTGTTTCTATTTAAGTCATCACTGCTGTATTGATCTATACACCTTACAAATAACTTCGTGAATGTCAGCAAGCAATGTTATTGCTGCAGTGATTAAATCAGCCACGCATTTATCTTATTTGGTACATATGCGCAAATGAAATCACTGCTTATGGTACGTATAAGATTTATTCTCTTTTTATAAGGAACTAATAAAACTATGATTTTAAATGGGTTTTATGGGAACGCTAGATAAAAGAAATAGACACATAATTTCATAAACTGTATGATATTCCTATTATCAATACATCTAGGTTAGACCTACATGTAAATATGGTTGTGAAGTGATTAGGTTAATATTGGATAAAATATTTAGAAGTGATGGTGTGCGTTAAGAGCTTATTGATATGTTCTGCAAGATTTTTTAGCAAAAAAACATAGCAGGAATTCTATAAATTGAGAATAAACCTAAGTATCCATTTATACCGCACTATTCATTGTGGATAATAACCATATATACGCACTAAAATCAACAACATCCATATATAATTGAAATTCATTAAAAAAAGAGTAAGCATGATGCATTTCCAAATAATGCTAGTCAACTATAGTATTTGCTCACTCGATAATTGATATCTTGACACGTGCATTTTTTCATAGATATAATACAAACCAATTTCATGCTCACTAATGATTTTTCAGCCTACAAGCAATGTATCTCTCAATTACTGCTTGGACTACATCCATGATTTATTTGATCCACACATACCACATGGGAAAAATATGATAATACAGAACCAAGTGCAATAAAGATAGACCAGCATTGAACCGAAAACACGGGTTAACATACGAATTAACAGACAGAAAGACGGACAGAAGGACACACCCAATAACTATATCCTAACGCCACAAGTATGGAGTAAACTGGATAACAGTAATTACCTACCATTTATATAAGTGAACTATGAATTAACTATTTAAGTGATAAAAGTGATAATATAAACATGGCAACATTCAAGCAATAGCTTAAAGGTAAGTTGCAAGACTCATATATTTTATACAAATAAGTTTGGTGAAGAAATACAAATCAAATATTCAAATCATATTAATAACAATCATATGCATACAACAGTACTGTAAAATGGATTGATATAGATGACTAGATTAATTACGGAGAACATCAAAATTGAACACTGGACACTGAGTTTTTCATAATGAATAAACCACACATAATCAGGAATACAGCAAAACTAAATATATTCAAGTTCGCACTTTTCATAACATCAATCAATACAAGCTTCACATGTGACACTTTAATCTGTTAACGTGGTAATTCTCATTTTAAACAGCTAAATTCAGAGATAAGCCCGGTTGAAACTAGTCAGAATGTCAATATGTATTTTAGATTTTTGGAAAAAAACAGTGTCCACTCCCAGCATCATAATCAATTCGTGTCGCAGTTATTCAATGAGATTTTGAAATATATAAACATTTAGCAACTAAGATGTGTTAAATCGCAATGTCCCAATTTTATCATGATATATTATGATTAATCCTGAACAAAAGAAGGATTACAGGAGGACCGACGGAAGGCCAAACTTACAAACGAATTGACGGATGGAGACATCAAATGACTATATCATAGCATAACAGTAACTTACATAACAATTATTACATATCTATAGACAAACTTCCTTTATTTCAACTTTCTGTTTCTATTTAAGACATCACTGCCGCATTAAATACACATTCACATTTACACCGCATTAGTCGTTTATGAATAATAATCAGTCATGTACACTGAAATAAGAATACCATTTCAAATTCAACTTCGATTAGAATGTAGGGTAAACATCATGGATTTCCACGAAATACAAGATACGTATCGCTTTAATTTTTGGTCACTCAATAATTTGATATCTGGACACGTGCGTTTTCAATAAATATAAGACCAATACGTTTTTATTCACAAATGATTGTTCAGCTTACAAGCAATGTAGCTGTCAATTGGAATTATAAATTGCTAGATTAATCAGTAAATTTATACCCAGTATCAAACTGATATTGATAACATCCCAAGCATTAGGAATAAAGCAATTTAGAGATAAGTTGAGCTGTTAACACTTATTATATGTCTTCCAGGTTTGTGAATAAAATAATCTCAAACAATACTGGTCTTATCCATTTGATATGTTTTTAGATTGTTCTAAAAGATCTGTAAAAACATACTTTTAAATGATAAAAATGGTAATATAATATTGCATTTGAATGCTTGGGCTACATGCATGAATTATTTGATCCACAGGTACCTAATTATGAAATATACGATAATACGAAACACTGTGCATGGTAGCTGGATCGACATTCGGCCAAACACACTGATTAACAGACTGATTAACAGACAGAAGGACCGACAGAAGGACACAACTAATAACTCTATCCTCACGTTACGCAACCGCTCTTATCAATTGTTACCTATACATAAGCGAATATGCTCTCTCCCTTCTTTCTGTTTCTATTTAAGTATCCACTGATGTATTGATCTATTCACTTTAAGCTTGGTATTCTCATACTAGAAAACTAGAAAACTTCAGTGTGCGACATAGCTTTCGTTAAAGTTCTATGTGTTTGGAAGTCAAACAATTTGCAAATGATACAAATAAAAACATAATATAATTACACATACATAATCGTTGCTTTTATGGAATACGTCTTTCACTGATTATGTTTGAAATAAGAAAGAACGCTTAAAAGACAAAGGATTACATTTAAAGGACAAAATACATATGAGTTGAGAATTATTTGGTATTTTATGTCTAAGTGATAAGCTGTGGAACGGATAAAGTTGCTATTTTGAACTCGCAATGGATGGATAAAATATTTGGCCGGTAAGTCACGTTGAAGAGGGTTCTTAATATTTTGCATTGTGTGAAGTTGTTGACAAGTCTTGCTATAAAAATGGAACACAAAACATACTTTTTCTTTAATTGAATTTTAATTAGTGTCTAGGGTAACAAAATGTGTTAAGATAGTACTTATCACTTATCGCTCTAATTTATATTGATTGATAGTTTGATATACTATTTATGTTTTTTTGTTTTCATTATAATATTATTTATTTACACATTTCATGCTCAACTTAAAGCATACACGAAATTTCATTTTTTTGAATAGTAAGGTAGAAATTTCAATATCTGCTTTGGTTAGACAAGGTCCAAAATATTTTGATTCTCTCTCTATTTTACCAATAATCTCTCTCTCTGAAAATCATGTAATAGAACACATTTGTTGTGTATGTGTTATGACGCTCACGGAAAGATATGCTTGCTTATTCACGGTTTATATTAAATGATAAAACATTGTCTGTTATGTAAAAGGTAAGTGACACTTTTTATATGCTTGCTCATTAAGACTCATTACTAGTGTTGATACATCCACCGATTGTTTAAGGATTGCGTTTAAACCCGATACCGAAAAAAACATTGTTTTGTGGAATAAATGATAAGCTTTCCTTCAGTCAATTTCGGGGCCTTCGGGCAAAATATTTCTCGTTTAACATAGTATTTTTAATATGATCACTTATAAAATGATAACATCACAGCAAAAGCGTTTCTCTCATGTGAATAATAAATATGCCGACATGCTCTATTTCTACTTTCTGTTTCTAAGTTGGGATCACCGCTGTATTGACCCATTTATGCTCAAGTCATGTCTTTGGCGTTTTAGCATATGCCCTTGCTACTGTATATAATAGAATGTGCGGTGCATTGATCTTGCAAAATACAAATTGAGTTCAAACCCACTTAACCATTGCTCCATGCTTAGAGCGTTAAAGATTATAGCCTTGCTGGTGTGTATAAATGTATGTGTCATGCATTGAGCTTGCAAAATGAGCACAATAAGAGTTATGATTATGATTAAGATTGCTGATAAGAAACAAAAATTCATAGAACAATGTTCAAATAAAGATTTCATCATGGGAATTTGAGATATGTATTATGAAACCTGAGTGTCAATCTTGAAGCGACAATCAATAGATTGATTATACAGGTACTAATGATTCAGCATATTTTTTATATGCGATCCATTTCGGCAATGCACATCACAATGACGTCCTTAGTACATCAACGTAAAACAGCTAAGATAGATATTAACGTTTTTTCAGTGTGTTATCACCCAAATATTTGATTAGTTTGTATGACATTGAATTTGATAAGTGGTTTGTTTTCACAATTCACATAATATCAGAAAAGAAGTGCTCAACGAATGGTTCTTCACCCGGCACCAAAAGTTATTTTCAACAATATATATTTCTAAGTAAATCGCTCCTTATATCGACACGTGTATTCAAAGTATTGAACAAATGCGTCTTTAATCATAAAAGCGATCTATAATGATCTTTATTAATTTTGCAAAATAAGAAGTTGTAAAATATGAATTTTCAAAAGCAGACCAAAATATGAAGTAAGGTTGCGCACATAAATAAAAATTTGGTTCCTCTAAAAAACAGAACTTTAACTGCAAAATGTGCACGTCGAAATTGGGGATTAAAGATGAAAAGATGAAAAGATAAAGTAGAGCAAAAATGTTCGTATTTCAAAAAAAGTCTAAAAGGTTTTGTAAGATATTTCACCTCGTTAATCGAAGGTATCATGGGTTTAAGGTCATATTTTAACTTACTGATGAGGTTTTTAGATCCCTTTATGCCTCTCGTGCTTAATAGAAATTGGAACAAATATGAACAAATATGAGTTAAAACTATTGCTGTTTGATCAAATCTTATGTTGCATCCCAACCCTCTCACAATTTAAAACAGTGTTTATTCAAAAGTATTATGAAATTATAAATATTTTAAATGCCGATGTTTATGTTCTATCCCTTCGTAATCATGTAATAGGATAATCGTTTAAATAAGATTTTCTAAACATCCGAGTGTAGATTGATGAGGTATTCAATTCGCTTTTTTACTTCAACACATAGTTTTATATTGTCTCGCAGTAACTCATTTATTTATCAATTTAATGTTCAATCAATCTGTAACTGATTTTCAACATAAGTACTATTTGTGGTGTATCATACTTTCATTGTTTTCATTGCATTTTATTTATTTTTCATATGGAATGATTTATAAAAACACTATTTGTTTAATATATAACATTTTATCTAGTTAATATAGGACATCAAAACCAAAGAAACGATTGGATTAATTTATATAAATATCCGCTGGTTGACAACTCATGATTATGAAATAAATTAGATTGGAATGTTGAAGTGGTGGATTGCTGATTTGAGAAGACATTAGCAATTATCATCCGCCATTTATCATAACAAGTAAGTAAATTTGGTTGAATCTGCATGATAATTTTCAATATTTTGGAGTAGCTACACCATAAATATAAATCGAATGAATTTATATTATATATGTAAATCTCTAATATGTCCCGCAAAACTGATCTATTTATTATTGCGTATTGTTAATAAATCGTTTTCAATGGCACTGTCTTAAACTGAAATATAAATGAATAAAATCGGGTCTGCCTCATAAACTCGACCAAGTTGATTTGGAATATGAACCTACACAATTATCTATCACGTCTATTTTTTCTTAACAACTGACTTTGACGAAATCTGATTTTGACAAATTTCTATGCGATTTGACGTTCTAATTATAATTGAACATTAATGCAATATAATATGTAAACAATACTGTAGAAATCTTTATATTGAAATAGACTTCAATGCGTTAAAGTATAAAGTTTGCAAAGACTAAATAGGCCGCGTGCTCCTAAACAGGTTCTAGGCATGGCAATGGAAAATATCACTCGGACTATCGCAATAAAAGTATAGGATTAATGATGGGGCAGAGCAAATGTAAAAATATGTTAAAATTCATCTTTGAGGACCCTGCCAAGGGTACCCCTCTGTTACAGAAATTGTCAGGTTATATCAATTTGCATTTGGGTATAAGATATCTATTTATAGTCAAGATATTATTCAACATTTATATAAAGCTTATTTAAGCCATTTATAATAAATGCATTATCAAACAAATGAAATATTCTACCAATTCGAAAAAAAGTAGAATTTAGGAAAAATAATTCAAATGAAAAGTACACAAAAATGTGACGTGATGGGATTCAACAGACCAAAATCATATGAAAACACAATCTTCCTCCTCTGTATAATTTTACGTACCAACTTTAAGCACGATGCTGTATAAAAAATCTAGCTTGATTGCTTAAATCGATTGCAAAAGAGTCATTTTGATAAATGCAATCATATGATATATTATCAACTTAAAAGTCGCGTGCTGATTCATTATATATAAACTGTAGATGTTTTAAATGAAAGGACAAATTATGTTCTAATATTGGATTTAGGTGTTGCACAAGGATCCGCTTATTGCTTCACTGTGACAAAAACAACCACATTTGGATTCAACTGATGATTTTTCAGAATATATCAATCATACAATTTAATCAACAATGGGTAATATATTCGTGAAAGCCGATGCCATAAAAGAAGGAGAAATCAACATTGATAAATATCGTGTGACATTACTTAACAGTATAGGGAATGGGTCATTTGGAGCCGTATTTCATGCAACAAATATGCAAACGAAAGAAAAACTTGCTGTGAAGAGAATACAGTATACATTCGGTGATGACATAAGTGATGAAATAAGAAATATGGCTAAATCCGAGGCAGAAAGTATGAAGGCGGTGCGACATCCACATATAGTTAGTCTTTTAGACTATGCCATGGCACATGGCAGCGCATGGCTATTTATGCCTTTTTGCGATCAAGGCGATTTAAATCAATATCTCAACAATAACGCTGATATGCCAATTGGGAAAAGATTTATATTAATGCATCAAATGGCAGATGCCTTGGCTTGCCTGCATGGTAATGACCCACCTATTATTCATCGTGATATCAAGCCGGCCAATGTGTTGATAAAACATATAAATGGAGAGGATCATGCAATGCTCACGGATTTCGGGTTTGCGAAGTTGTATGATTACAACATGAGCGTTGCTGGTTCACTGGTCTATCGAAATTACCACGACTCGTTGAAAGGCACACCGAGTTTCATGGCTCCTGAGTTTTTCATGGAAGATCCATCAGGTTTGAAATATACTGCAACTGTTGATATTTTCAGTTTGGGTCTCATGTTTTCCATCATCTTGGAATATTCACAAGGAAACAAGAATTTGTACCCTATGAGTGGTAAGTCTAAATATTTATTCACCTTTCATTTGAATAAAGCAACTCTTTTTTCTCGCACAAGGATGATTCATGGCAAACGTTTCACAATTATATTACATAATTCACCATAAATTTAAGAGTCACATTTTGTCGTAATGTTTTTCAATATCAAGCTTAACTTAACTTTTGCATTTTTAGTGAAAGCAAAGAAAGAAAAAAGGGTAGTTAATTTTGGCTTTGAAGTGAGCGAATGCTACAAACGATCAGAGACATTGCCCAGCATTGTGGAACACGAAGCAAATGACAATACATCAATTCAAGACCTAAAGGATCTCATTTTGAAGATGACTGCGTTCCATGACCATGACCGGATGCACATAGGAACAGTGATGCAAACATTGAAACATATCATGTGTAAGTTTCAATTCGTGTAAAAACATTATGGAAGGGTACTTCACGAGTTAAAGCTTGTAGAGGTGTTCCCCATTTGGCATGCCTTTTTATATGTAATCTTTTATAGCTTACACAAGAGAGGAACACCTTATTTTGTCGTAAAGTCCCCTTCATTATGCTCTTATTATCCCCAGTCATTTTGTTGTTGTTATTTTTAGTTTAATCTGCCTGCTTTGCCAGAGGTTTGGTTGTAAGTAAGTTGATAATTCAGTTATGTAAAATCAACTACCTAAAACCCAATCTCTTGGCAAAGTTTAGACAGAAGAATTTTCAAAGGTTTACTACAGCGCCTTGTTCTCTGGATATATATTTCTAAATGGTATATTCATATATACTATTATTTCCTACCTACGTTATTGATTTATAGCTTTCAGACCGCACCAAAACGTTCGTATAGTATGCTCATCACATCATATAACGTTTCC
>LQRL01099285.1:320-10354 GCA_001703475.1 Hydroides elegans
GACGTATATGACAGAAATCTGTGAGTTACCATATGTAAAATATAAAACATCCACTCTCTTTTATTTTTCCCTTTTATTTCACCAAAGGTACTCTATTAGTAACCCTATAAACTCCAAATTCACTCACCAGAATGACATTGTGTTTCCCATCGAACGTAGGCGTGGAGAAGTCATCATACAACTGATGACTCTCGAAGCCAGGGAAACCATTGAGGTGGTCTTCCACCCACTCCCACGTGTTGCCGAAGACGTCGTGGAAACCGGCGCCGTTCGCTTTGTACATATTTACAGGCTGGAAATGGGAAAATGCACGTGCATAATAATATAAACGTTTTAAACCGTGTGCACAGATAAACTTTATTAGTGCTTTAACCGAAATTTATTCTACCAACATTTATATTCTCTTAAAACATTTTATCAGAAGTCGGTGAAATTAAGGAGTTTTCGCCGATCCAGAGGAGGTAATACCTATTGTATCTAAACTGTCTAAAATGCTCTTATGACTGGATGTTTGTAAGGAAAATTGTGAACATCAATTAGAATTCTATCATATACATACATGTGTACATAACCACTTACTGTTGATGAACCATAAGCCAGGTTCATATTGGCATTTGGATCTTCTTGGAAGATAATATCACTTTTTACACCATCATCAGGAGAGCCCTGCAAATCAAAATGTAAAAAAGTAAATGCAAACGTATGAACTGCTTTAATGTTTTGATGATGTTCACAAAATCAAAATCGTTATTTTTAGATAATATGAATAAAAAAGCAAACGAAATATTTCAGAATACCCTACACGGCCGGTCAAATACGGTATACACTCAAACGCAGCTTTATAATACATGATTTGAACCCTTCAAATTTGAGATTTACAAAACCGTTCCCACTCAACAAGGTGCGTTATAATGCAAACATTGTCGTTTGATCAATATCCTTGGACGTCAATTTGCCTAATCGCAACGTAAGAAGAACGTCAGTAGAAATAATTCGTCAATACCGTACGCAAATTTGTCCCACCAAAAGCTTTAGAAACGTTGTTCCCTCAGTAGGACAATGTTCCCAAAGAACCAAATCACAACGTCTGTTCGACATCACGTGTCATCGAGTAAATCGATAGGTAACGGTTATATAACATTCCATATATACTACTCACCGTTGGTCCCTTAGTGGCATTATGCATTTCGTCACACAGTAGGCGATTCATATTGGACATAAACGGGTGCGTCATACGTTCAAAAACTGAATGCACGTACGTGTTCAAATAGATCTTATCATATCCAATATATATGTTGTAGTCAATCTGTGAAAACCGCGTATGTTGACATTCGCTGAATTTGTCAGTCAATGTCAACATACGCTGGTTCACTCAGCGAATGTCAACAATGCCTAAACTTTCCAGGCATTGTCAACATACGCTGAAATTTACCCCGAAAAATTACACAGATTGGCTGAAATGATATTCGAGCAATGAATGTTGTTCTCAAATCATAAACACGCTTTAAGTTTAATGTATCAAATAATATTGAATTGGTATGCCTCGGGATTAATTTTGTCTCAATAATAGTTCTATGCAACGTGATTATAAACGACCTTTAAATACCTAAGTATGAGTGTTTCTGGATTCGATTGCACAATTGCCATTTAAGCTACGCATAGTGAAATATGTGGTTTGTCTTTAACATTATTCGAATTATGTGTGTTGAATAATACTAGTAAAGCATGATCCTTTTGATAGAGTCTTAATCTTATCAATCCAAAAATTGCATATTTCTCTGTCTTTTGAATATAATGATCGTAAAAGGCCTTTTAATGTATAAATTTAAACGTTGCAATTCGATTCCATGATTACAATTGAAATTCAAGCATTATGATTTATTTTGTTTAGTCAATATAATAATTCGAATTATGTGTATTGTACATTTCGGTATATGAATGATCCCTTAGATAAATGCAATCAAACCCCAAATGCATGATCTATCCAAACATAGCATCACATTTTATAACACTAATCCTATTATGTAACCTTCATTATGTACAGCTATATCTTTGATATATTTTTGTGGCAGTTTATTACCCTATAAAATACATTTAATTCTTATTCAGAGTGATGATTTCAATAAGCATACACCACGTTTAGCCTATCGCAATTACTTATTCATCGAAAATCATATCAGTCAATCTGTGTAATTTTTCGGGGCAAAGGACTATGTGCGACTTATATAAGGAAAAAGACCCCAGAGCCCATAATCGGGCATTCGAAAATAAATTTTGGAATTTCTTAAATATTTTTATATATTTTGAAAGCTTACTATCTAAAGCATTGATAACAATTTTTCTTAATTTTCTATTCCACTTGCTTTCCAAATAACACGCCCTTAAAACACTCGGATGAATTTCATTTGGATTTGGGGGGTGTTCGTAAAATAATAATAAAGAACTGGTTTCAAGAACAGTATTATCAATATTACTTAGCATATCATCTAGAACAGAGTCAATAGTAAATTTACAATAAAATTTAAGTGAGTAAGCCGATACGATATATGGTAGCAGGATGTTTTGTTGCAAAAATCGTTCGAATTTATCCAATTTAAGAAATTGTATTTCACGCGATAAAAATCGAAGTTTGGTCAAGGCCGCATTCGACCCCCACGCTGAATTTTACATATATAAAAGATAATATAAAGATAAAACATATATGTGAAAACGAGCTTGGGGGTCGAATGCGGCCTTGACCAAAATTGAACTTTTCCTACCATTTTTTAGCAATATATTAGACGACTGAAATATTGAATTTCGCAACAAAATGCAGTATATTTTTCCAAAACGTCCCCAAATCAAATCTATCATGATGAATTATGATTTAATACTATATATTGCGTCAAAAGTTAAAAAAAATGACAACATTAATAGTTGCAATGAACTAATAAATACCGGAATATACCACATGGTGATAAAATCAACTGTCCCTTGTGTGGGTATAAAAGTAATCACTTTTCTATATGAAACAAGTGATCAAGCCGCTAGATATTTCACTAGGTTAACACTGATATAATAGTATTTCAAAATATATACAAAAATATACGGATTGATATATTTTAGAAATCATCATATTTGGGGGATGAATATCGGCCAAATCGCACAATGTCCTTTCAGCGTATGTTGATAATGCCTGGAAATTTTAGGCATTGTTGACATTAGCTGAGTGAACCAGCGAATGTTGACATTGACTGAAACATTTAGCGAATGTCTACATACGCGGTTTTCACAGATTGACTACGACATATACACACAACCTACTCACCATGGGTCCCCTAATGACATTATGCTCTGCCTCACACAGTAGGCGATACCCCTGGCCCTTCCATTGACAGAAAGCTTTGGCCTCCAGGTAGTTGACCTCCACAGGCCAGTCCCATGGCATGTCCATCTCGTGATACATGCAACGGAGCCTGTTGAGAAAACAGGGATGATGTTAAACGGGCATTGGTATAAAGGATCCATGTACAGAGTCTACGAATATTTATTGACGAAACATTTTAATAAATCGGTTATACAAATCCAATATATAGACGTTTCAGAAATAAATCACAATGTATCATTTGATCATTTGAGCGCACTTTCGATGCTTGTGTTTTCGATGACATATATTCGTTAGAAGTGTACTCCAATTATACCAGATAAATTTGCATGCGTCCCTTCAATGTTGGTATTGTGACACGTTAGAAAGTGGTCATATTCAAGTGCCCCTGAAAATAATTCAGATTCGTCACCTGTAGAGGTTGCTGGGTCCGCCGCCCTCGTCCTTGCCTTGATGTCCGTTTGAATCCACCTGAGCATGTCCGTTGCAATGTGGAGGAGTGTCATGTTGCAAGGGTTTACAATGCGTGTACGAAGCAAGGTCGGATCCACAGCCCGATCTACAACCTTGGGTTGAAAACGACAAAGAGTTAGCGTTTGGCGGGGAATAACGGTATTTTGTTTGTGTTTTTAATTATTGGTTAAGAGAGTCTACGGTTTAAAATTGACGTTTTGAGGGCAAGTTGACTAGCGAGCGAGTTGGCTTTGAGGACGAGTTATCCAGAAATCATTAATTTACATCGGTTCCATTTATAAAGAAAAGTTATTAATTCAATGAAAATATTCATGCATAGAGAGATCACAAAAAATGCCACCTTCGAATCCACTACCAAAACTCGTTCTTTGGAGGCGTACGTGTATTAAGTCAACATAATTATGCAAGGTAAACCTTACTTGTAATAGTTTACATGAACCGTTACTCAAATCGCCATAATTTGAATAGAACGTTTTGGCATCAAGTGAAAAGTAATAAGGGCCCAAACCCTTACAAATGATTTCATAGAAAAAGTGGTCAGTACAAGGCTTTATGGGTCAAAGCATGAGTAAGCAAAATTGAGTCTTCAATTAAGAATTCATGAACAAAACGCCAAAATGTTTTCTTTATAAAGTTCCGTCTTTTGTAAAGTACGTCTGACCGAAATCTAAGCAAGCAATATAAATTAAGGTAATTGTATGTATATCTGTCTCAACTATGTAAGTATTAAACGGAGTTATCTTATCATTCTTATCAAATTGTGAGAGTGAAACTACACATAACTACTTGTGACCACCTCAAAATAAATTAACATAAATCCAGACAAAAAATAACATAGACAATCGTTGACGCCAGACGAGAATACAGCCAATTACTTAAGATAAACATTTACAATAAAATAAATCAAAATATATGAAGACATTTTCAAGTACTAAAAAACATAATAAAATCTACTGTTTACGATATGTGGGTTTCACCAAAACCTATTGGACCGGAGATACAGACGAGCAAACATTAAACATTCGTGCATGCTCTGATGGTGTTATACAAGCATAACGTATAAGCAAATTGATGGCACAAAGGCCAGATAATAGAGCCTAGCCATACCTTTGTGGCATACCCAGAAGACAGGATGCTTGGCTTGCTTATATTTGACCCAGCTCCATCCTTCCTCGCTCCAGTAGGCTGGCGTTTCATAGCCGCCATCCAGAACGAATTGGTAGAACTCGCGATTGGTGATGGGGTATTTGCTTGCCTCGAATGCCTCCACTCTAATATAAAGATATAAGTCTGTATCAGTTATCTCTTTGAGATTTAGATGTACGTGAGAGCTTACCATTTTTCAAGGGGACATACATTCATGGATTGTGTCACGTTGTGGGTGCGTGATCATTCAGGGGATGCGTGCAAATCGTTGAAAGTCTCAAATCTATTTAAATTTATTTTGATAATTAATTTGTCTATACATCATATGATGTAAGAACTAACGAAAGTTCAAGCTTAATTGTTGGTTCTTAATTCTCGCTTCCGCAATGAACGTTTACCTATTTTACTGCACCAATGGGTTCAACGGATGCTTTGAAATATATGTTAAACAAAATAACGCCTTTGCCTAGGATCCAGATGAATCCAGGTAAAACATTTATACATTGTAATTTTTCACTTTGGCCCAGTGGCCTATTAAATATGATCTTGTTTAAAGACACAAAAACTAAAATAAGTGTGATAGTAATACAATCTAGCTACGTTGTTAAGTGTGGAATTATTTACGAATTCATTTACGCTCTAGTCCTTAATTAAAATTGACGGTAATATAATATGAAATAGGTATCATTAATAAAACTCATTCAGACTTACTTGCATGTTATATGCCCATATTCGTTGTCCCACCCATATGACGGGAAGTTCTTTGGCTTTCCGAGGGTCACCTCCTTGGGTGACACAGATATGAGGTCATTTCGATCCGCTCCTTGTCCTATAATATGTTTTACAAAAATGAAGGGTTACTGATATAAATAGACGAGGTTAATTAACTCTTTTACCTATATATCACACCATATATCACATAAAACCCCGATCAATATTGTTCTGTACATAAAACTATAGTATTTCGCATGTTTTCCCATGATAATAACATATAAGTCAAGGGATATATGACAGTTTTCATATATCTATATATAAGGGATATATGACGTATACATGTTTCAAATTCAATGGCATCCGCATTACGCAAACGCAAAAACATTCGGATGATGCGAACGCATCCAAACGTAGAAGGTATCACCTAACATCACATATAGAGCTTTTACATAGATATGGGCAACATTTCGAACAAGTTTTATATTTATGAGAACGATTGAAAAAACGCATGATTTATCTTATCCCCTAAAATTAGAGGTGTCGACTTTTCACTGAAGACGCACCCTATACGAACTGAAAATCCCTACACTATGTTCCCGTTGACATATGTCACTATGACAATCAATAGACTCTATGTATGAGCGTCTGTGTAATTGAATATTATTTTATTTATGAATGAAATATGTTATTATTGTGTAATGTTTACGATCCAGGTTCTTACTCATACCGCAATTACGATCGAACGTCCAAATGCTTTTAAAACTAAAACATTCCGATGTATAAAGTGATTATCGATTACCGAATTGTCGGGACATTATCGAAAGACATTTGATTGAAACGTACTGCCTGCTATAAAACCCGGTTAAGTGAGAATGTACTCAACAGGTCAACAATTAATTAACGACAAAATCACGTCTTACTTTTTCATGGTTTTAATTTTGATCTAATTTTGTTCCAATATTTGCAAAGTCATTGACACTCACTATGACTTTGCAAAATCTTATCTGTTTGACCATGCATTATTTTACAGTATTATTGTCAATCAAAGTGAACAGATTAACCTCTTGATACTAAAACAAACGGCTTTTTATTCAATGAAAAGTAGGTCCAAGAAGTTGTCTCGCTACTGCCCCCAAGCGGCGATTCAGCATTGGTTGAGAAGGGGTTGAGTCGAGAGAGACACTCAATTCTTAACAAGAGCAAGATTTAACGTTAACCATATTTTCTCCTATCCTTTTTCATAAGCATGTCAAATGAGACGTCTATATGTGAATTTTAAATGTATTCGTTTTGTTATCACATTATGTGTAGAACGTCGCATCTTTCTACGTGTGTAAACGTCGCATTAACCTTAACAGCAATAGTGCTTCGATTTTGCGATTAAAGGTGAAAACTAGAAGATCCATGGAGCTTTCTGAGTTGTCAGCACTAATCAACGATCTGTAAAGTCTATGTAAAAAATTCTATGTAGATTCTATACGTTTTCGGTGTATGTTAGGCTGTGATTTTGTATTGCTATGTGTGTTTAACCTTAGCCCGAGGTGACCAAATCGGACAAGAAAGGTAAGTCAAGATGACATATAATAGACTTCTATGCTTTTGATAATCTATCTCAAAAGGTGACCATATGTAATGTTCACTGAAATACAGTTTTGCACTGGTGGGTTTCAATCGGATTTACATGGACCAATGCCAAGTAATAACTTCACTTTGCACCTATGATAAAATAAGTTTTATTTTAAAAAGAAAGCATCACAATAAATTTGGAAACGTTATAAGCTTCAGAAATGATATAGACGTCAAGTTTATGAAAAAAGAATAATGAAAAATCAAGGTACATATTAAATATGTACCTTGATTTTTACCACCATTTAATCATGACAAACGCCTCATTATAATTTATTGTTACGTAAATCAGTTTCATATCCGCGATAAAATCTATATTTGAAATGAAGAATGAACGAAGAATTCGCATTTTTTTCGTAAATAATGGCTTATATAAAAAAGACGATGACATATCAAAGTTTTATCAGAAGCATATATTGTTTTGGATATTCATCGAATTAAACCCAAACACTCTAATGAAAATATCTATTATAAATTCGGTTGTCACAACAGCAAACTCATTGCTTAAGCAGATGAAATTGTAACCTTGGCGTTTTCGTCGAAATATGTTGATATTGAATTTCAACTTTTAAGTCATTTAACGTTCTAAGTTAATAACCGTGACTTGCAAGTTCCTGAAATATTTCAGAGGGGAGAAGAATCTGCTGCATTTGCAGTTTTTATGTGACTCATAATTTCCATTGACTATGGCATTTGAGGACCCAACCTTGACAATGCATCTTTTTTTTTTCTTCATAACGTAGAGGGTTTTTTGAAAGTCATAGTCGCAAATAACGTTAAAATCGCTTCAACTATTCACACGAATTCCAAGTCATATTGTACCAAAACATGCGATCCCTTTCAAATACTTTACCACCTTATGATATAAAACTTTATTTTAGGGCCGTATTAATATTTCAATATGAATGCATATATAGAGAAGAAGCAATGATTAATCATAAATCATCATTACCGTGTTTTCGTGGTGCAGTCTTCCAGCCATCGGGAATGGAAACCATATAAAGAGGGAGTTGTCGGATAAGAACAGATGATGTTTCGATGTGTATTCGTTCGTGTTCCATGCCCATCATAAGCCCCCACTATATGACATAAGACAAGAAAGTAAACATATGGAATGCATACATTACTTTTTTAACAGTGAATATTTTATTTTTGTGCTTGCTGTAAGGTCTATGTATATGTTCGGTTTTTATATTTGAGAATGTAATATGGAACATCATTTACCCATGGGCTGTCCATCGTTATTGGAAGCGTCAAGGGCGTTTTGTCGATTACTCGAAGTATCAACTCCTTCACTCTTCGTCGGTAGTCGACTACAATGCTCAGGTCTGGCCATTGAAATTTACCACCCATTCGGTAATTTTCCTGTGTAACAATGATAGACGAAATCAAACATTATATGACGTGTTGTAATTGATAATCCTGTTTTTTTAGCCCAGTCTTCCCGATTCCACCTAACATTTTTAAAGGATTGCCTGTACTACGTTGCTTCAAATATGCCCCTCCCCTTGCAATAAGTGTTGTTCGGTCTTACACGAAAATTTCCTTTCGTTGCGACATTTTAATAGCGTAATTTGTCATGTCCCAAAGAAAAAGAACGCATGAAAAAAACGTTGATATACCAAATGACGTACCAAATAACAACGTTTTTTTACATTGCTAAATCATTGCTCGATAAGACAAGAGGAGTGTTTAAAGAGACACATTGTTAGTTTTGCAACATAAGCATGAAAGGGCATTAACTCAAATCAAATGAGTAAACATTGAATCTATGTTATAATTTTGCCGTTTCATGCTTAATCTACATAAACTCACCTGTCTATCTAACTTGACCCAAAATGTCATGAAAATCTAGCTTATGTTCGACATTAAATGATCAATACGTTACCCTTATAAAATGAGGAAATGTGTGTATTTTTAGAAAATATTAAAAGAAAATTCAAAAGGACCTTTCAGTCTATTATAGAAACATATCAAATTACTTTTGGTTTCATTTTAAACATTATTTTATTATTGTATAATTGGGTCACATGAGGCTGCAAGTAGTTTCTTTGGTTGCTAAGTGAACCTGCATATTTTTTATTAGATACGGTGGGGAAACAATTGAGACACAAGTGTCTTAAATATCAAATCTCATCATTTAAATTGATTGAGCGGTTAAGCAATTTTATGAAGTCTAAAATTATCTTAGTTTCGTTTGTAAAACAATAATAAAGTGTATGTGCCTGGAAACGTTGACAATCTTAGCACACATCGTTTAAATACTGCAATATGACACAATATAAATGCACTGAAATTTAGTCTTTTTTAAATGTCAATGAACTTACAGTGTCATCCCATGACATCTCATCCACGCCAGTCTCGCACAGTGTTTCCAATTCCAGGTCCACTCGATCCTCTGGCTAAAACAACATTATTGAACGTAATCATTATGTTTTTATATATTTATTGATAGTAATTTTACATGCATATATCTTGGATTGGACTATTACAAAGGATATTACTTTATGTCCCATGGCTCTATTGTTCTCTCGATGGAAATATAACGAATAACTAAATGGCCCACTTAATCCATTCTTATGCCACACTGTTTTCAGTGGGAATATTTTAGCCTAAAAGTATATACCCCACTGTTGAAATCAATGCATTGAATTTAAAGGCATCTCGAGAACAATAGAGCCTTGGGACATATTCGATACCTAACACTTTC
>LQRL01099318.1:0-10836 GCA_001703475.1 Hydroides elegans
TCGTGCGCAAGCGAAATAATTAGACCATTTACTTTTGAATAGCAAAACATAAACTAAACAGTATCATTCTTATGTTTCCAACGAGAATCTGATAACAGATGTTATGAAAACGCTTTTTTATGAGTTCGGGGCAGTACCCTATTTATTGAGCTGCACGGCACAATTAATCAAAGGTCCGCCGTCAAATGACCCAAAATAACTCCATTTATTATAACAAGAATTCTTCCGCTACAAGCGTTACGCTAAAATACAGTTAAACGAGACTTAAGCATATCATACATAATTTTGTATGGTAAAAACTGTGACTTCATGGGAAAAATGGTATATTAATGTTCGTTTTGAACGTTGAATGTTAATGATATCTTGGTCATGGTTTAACAACATTTACAACAATATTCTGTGAAAATTTGACGATGATGCGTTGATTACTTTTTGAGATACAGCAGTTTGAATTTGGACTTGCGTTTTTACTTTGCGTCAGTATATATGAAAGTGTGAAAATATAAATACAAAGTTACCAAATAATAACAAAATAAATTATATAAGCAACAAATGCACACGCGTATGTAACCAAGCTTAACTTAATATTTTATTTGTTATAGTTTTCACCTGCGACTTCTTCGTAGACTACCTAGCCTAAAGAGGCTCTTTCGTTGTTTGAAAAGGAAAAGTAAAATAGTAAAATGATTTCCAACCCTCGTCCTGGTTTCTGTCCCTTTTAATTAAGCGACGTGTGAAAACAAATTAGTTGCATTAATAATTGACGAAGAAACAGCATCTAGTAATTACAACAAGGCTAAAAACCTGATATGATTTCGAAAAGCCATTGGCAATTTTGTAGGAAATTGGGGCTTAAAACAATGCACTATATGATAATGAAAAATTATTATTTAGGCAAATTTGGGCTATACTTTGGGCTTAAGGGAAATGTATCTATTCTATATTTGATTATTGGTAGAAATGAATGAAAAAAAATATATTTATTATATTTAGATATCTTCATCGCATTAATTACCTTGCACAGACGCAGGCGGTTTAACCTCAACGCATTAACGATAAATGGTAAAGACAAACACATAAACGTTTGAACGCAAAACACAAAAACGATGAACTGTAAAACTACGAGTCTGAAACTATTACCGCTGAACGAATCAACGCAAATGCAAAACGCGGCACACTGTACTAATTTATTCACAATAGCGCCTGAGACTTTCAAGCAGGCCTTATATATATAATCCATACAAGTTAAGAAGGGGTCATAGATATTGTACAACGTTCACACGAACTCAAATCGCTAAATAGGTCCATATAAATTATGGTGCTATCATCTCGATATGTCCACGAACAATTTTTCCTTCACATTAATTCTTTTAGAAAAAAACCTAGCAAAATAAACAAATAACGATTTGAAAGTGGCTTTATTCTTTGTCATTACAACGTTTAATATCATTGTAGACAATATTCTGCATAAAAATAAATCTCATTTGTGAAGAAATAATTGCGCCCCAACAATGGTTCAAGAGGGCATATCTATTACCAGAAAGGTGACATCATTAATGTGTGCTACAGAACATTAAAAACTGATTAAACAAACACTACTTTTTTCGTCTTATCTTTTTTGGGCAGGAAAGTGATAAGATTTTTTTAGGGTGCTAAAGGCAGAAAAGATTTTCAGCCTCCTGAGTACATATGGAGACGTTCTAGTTCTAAATCTCATAACGCGATCATACAGATGTGTTTCAAGGGTGCCTGTTGGAAATCGTGTAATTATCAGAGCGCACAATGTCATGTACATAGTTGTTAATGTATTGGTGCATTGTAGTTTATTGTTTCAACATTGGTTTCTCGTTTCTAATAATAAATATATTTTAGCATTGTGATATTCGCATGATGATCTATTAAGAGAGGGGGCACGTGGATTGGTTGGGTACATTCGCAAATTTCTGTCGGAACACCTAAAATAAGTTCCATGTTATGGTTTCGATGACATTTTAATGTCATGCTGAAATCATTCCCCCGTAAGCTTCGAATCTGGATCTGTCATCAATGGCAACTTTGATTTTACTGTCTAAGTTTGATGCGCCAAAATGCTACTATAATTATATTTAAATGTTTTGTTTTTGTTCTGTTTTAGGTAAGTGTCACATGCTCTTCCACTTCCTGTAAGTTCAACCAATGGTAAGTTACAATGCGACACAAATAATACACAATCAAAGAATATGCTGTGTGCAGTGGGTGAGTTGATGGGCCGATATACTTGTAAATCAGAGTAAACAATTAGGCTTGTTTTTTTTTTTTTGATAGCGGGAATATGGGTCTTGGAGATGAATTGTCAATATTAAAATTCATATTGGAAAAATACCTAATTGTTGGCAAAACGATGGGAGCTAACCCAAAAGTGTATTTATTTATTTTATTTTATTTTATGCTAAATTTATGTGAAGATCTATTCCTTCTTTTACCCGTTTCTTATCGACAGTAGACTTCGACAATTCTCCTTTTAGATAAATTGATTCTATAGAATCACGTTCCAAAGTCGAAGACACACAATCATAAAGAGATAAATCCCCTCCACTGTTATATTGCTTGTCCTGTCTTTTATCACGATGGAGTAATCGCTTGTGACAGGCAATATAAGTTGATATCCATCTTGGATGGCGTTGTCTCGCAACAAGAAATGAAGCAAAATTGGGAGAAGTCATGTCAATGGGGTTTCACTGGAAGATATTTCCGATCGGCGAGAAACGTTGAAACGACGTACTGATCTGGGAAATTGGGAAAAAATACCGGATTCTATATTTCGTCGCTACAAACTTACAAAGAGGTCGGACGTAAGAAGAATGTTCATTCCGACGCCGCAACTAAAAAAACGTCCAGAAATTGCACGTATGGACGTAGGTGGTACATTTTTTCGACGTCACTTCACGAAAACGACGTCTTACGGGCGATCCTTTCTTGATCATACCATTTTGTGTCGGGTGAATAGAACTAATGTATGTCGTTTTCGATGAATGAAAAGTCGCGTGTAGAAATCTCGAATCCCCGAAAACTTAAGGTTATATTCCTGCTCATTTAGACGAACACCGTTCAATACGTCGTCGGTCAACAATACGCAGGTCCAAAATGTTATTCGATGGAATCATTTATATTGTTTATTTATATGTATAGTCACTTACTCATTACCTTCACTTCTTGTAAAAGAATCGACTGCTCAATATATTAAGTATGATCAATATTATGATGATTGCAATTGTGGTCTGTTTAAATCACATCATGATTCCAATCCTGTACTTTTCCATCCTCTCATGATTTCTGGATTCTCCTGAAAGAACAGTTACACTGACGTCTGCGCTTGAGCAAACAATCACAAAACAATGAAAGCAACTCCGATTTTATGGCTTGTTTGTCGCAAGTGCTGTGATGTTGTGCCTTTCGTTTTGTCTGCTTCTTGAACGGCGGTTTCATTCAAACTACGATTTCTGTGGAATATATGATATTGGTTGCATACAAAGCATGATGCATTTTTGAAAACAGGTTCTTATTTGAAATATCTGTACGCGTTTTATATATGATGATTTATCGCTTTATCTTGCTGCGAAATACACAGATTATAATGTAGATTGAATCAGTGAGAATTTAATGACCATTCTTTGTTTTAGATTTCGCAGCGATCGCTCACAATTTCGTTAGCACAATTTCACATAAAGTCTAAGTGTTTCAATGTGCTAATATTCAATTTTGTACCAGATATAACAATTGGTCCCCTGGCAACTTTCAATTAACCTTCATATACTCACATTAGAGGTAATATGCGTATTTCATTTCAATTAATTATAGTGCTTCACGTACAGGAGGGAATATTTCGCATTTTTTGATAATTATAATATTATAATATGCTGGGGCACTGTGTAATAGAGAATTTAATTTAAAAACAAATAAGAGAATAATGTTTGAAATCCAACTAATCAAATTATAATGCTTTCGCATTGTCAATATCAATTTATATGGTTATAATGTGTAAATAGATAAAACAATGTATAAAGGCAAATGTGTTTAAAAATAAGTATATTGATGTGGTCCAATCCTAGCTATCGCCCTGTTTTATTTTCGCGAAATTGAGTTTTGGGACTACAGTAATTGATTCTGATACCCAGCGCGCCTCGCTCGCAATTGGTATCTCAATTGCTATTGCTTACCCAATTGGACACAATATCAAATATATCTGCGCCTGATCTCGAAATTCAATCCGATAAACAGCAGCACTTACTTGATTGAGCACAGAGCTGGACAGGGTATATCGCAACTATATTGTGTGCTGGATATTTTATGGGGGCTGGGGAGGGGGTTGGAGGTGGTTTTTAACATGTGGGTGTTTGCAAGGTTGGGATAAAATGGGGATCTAGTTTCGGTGATTCCTTGATATTACTTACAATCAGTCATGATTCTAAAACAATGATATTTATATACGTGTATCTTGCTGTATTTCTAGATGTTTATCATCAAATGCTCATTTTCAATGCAAGTAATCATGGGTATGATAACTCCAAATTAATTTTTCTCGCGATGATTAACAATATTTTATTTTGCGAATGCTTAATAAAAGAAAGAAATGAAAACAGAATGGAATAATGCGTTTTCATTATTATGACGATTTGCTATGCATAAATTATCGTTTATATGAAATTATACCCTGTTATTTCTATTTACATCAATCGTCCTTAGCAACGAGTATATCAATAATTGAAACCTATTAAATAGAATGTCTTTTTGACTGATAATTAACAATGACATATATTTGAAAGTATCTGAATAAACTGCCTCACTTTATTTCCAGATTATAGAATGAAACAAAGTAGCAAAACACTATATACAATCCGATCTTGCCCTGTGAATAGTAACTTTATTCCATGTATATACATTTATTGAAATAATTCCGATGCATTTATTGAAATATGATTTTAGTATAATGAATTATAACTAGAATTCATATCTTTATGAATATCTCTCATATTAGGTCGGGGACGTTTGAGTAGGTTCGTCTACCATTTAATTGAACAACGAAACTGTATATTACATTTCAAATTTACAGGTAACTGTTTTCAAGTTACATCTAAAAGACTTAAGAATTTGTGGGTCATAATTCCCTGAACAACCTTTTTTGAATTCTATGTATGGTCGATAGGGTTTGTTGATTCTATCCTAACCATGTATATCAAGAAAAGTCGTTGTGTCCAATGCTTCCTCAGACTCAAATTGCCGTCATAATATCATGTCAAAAATAAAAGCCTTTAGAAAAGGTCATTATAATAGCAAATCCGAGGTGATAATGATACAGGGCGTAACAGCAAATGTTTAGTCGTGCCTCGTTCGTCGCCCTGCTAATAACTTCTTGGTAATCGAATCCCTTTCTAATTGCTATAAAGAGTCAGAGGCATGAACCGAGCAAACGTTGAGGAATCGTTGATATTCTGGAGTTATGGTTGATATTGTCAATTCCATTATAACGTGATATCGACAAAGTCGTAGCTTTTCTGGTGAAGTCTGACGCGGGTTCAGAAAATATTGAACCTGTTGGCGCCAACAGAATAAAACATCAGTCCGAACCGGAAGGGGTGCCATTTTGTGTATTACACACAAGGGCGAACCGCGAGTGGGAGCCGGGTGCGCCCCCTCTAAATCCGTGCCTAAGGCTGCACGTTCATCAAGGTCAAGGTTCCGTGTTCAGGTTTCCAGTGGCTGATCTGGCACAGTCAAACGAAAAATGCAAAAGATTCTCTTCCTTTCCCAGAAATCTTCAATTTGTCCATTTCCATTTAGTTTCGGAACTCTTAAAAATGCATAAAAATTAAGCTGTATAACCACAACTACTTACATTAGCCATATACGTAGGCTCTTGTGGGTAAAAAAAACATAAAATAATGCTCATTATTTTCCTAGAAATTCAAACATAGCATATGAAACAGTATAAACAACATTTCAAAAAGCAGATGAATACAATATCGCTCGATTAGCTCGTCAGTTTTGTTTGTAAAATTATAAATATGTAAAATTTCCATACATGTAAATATGAGTGAGCAATAAAAATGTGATTAATTAAAACAATAAAACAGAACAGTGCTAAACTACATATAATTTGTTCCTCTAAATATACGTATAAAATCTACATGAAGGTTTATTTGTGAAATGATGAATACGCATCTCTAAACATCTCCATAAATATGATTTATGAAACAGTATAAAAAGAACATTGCAGCACCACAAAATAAAAAAAGAATATGAAATGAATAAAAAAAAACGTAACAGAAAAAAATAATTTGTACCTTCTGGGGTTGTCACTAATGGAGATATTGTATGAGAGTACTTAGTTCACACAGCAGCGGTGATATAGAGCCATCTCCTTATAAAGGACCAGCAACCATTCAATTGCTTTGTGTTTTAAGACTCGATGCTAAAACGCGGTGTTTATAGCAGATATGGTACCGATAGTGTGTGAGTAACATCTGAAGGAGGGACAAAATCGGGACATTGTTTTAGCCAATGTTATATATTTCGATATGAAAACCTTGCTAGATTGCTGATTGGATATGTTTTAAAGATTTGCAATATAACACTTTCGTCCTATGAAAAAAATCCAGTTATTTTGTATTAAATACCTCGAAAATAAGAGTATATTTGTGCAAATGAGACTACTATGGTAAAGATAGTTATGTTTCTGTATTCCTCATGGAAGTTGCCTAAACAATACAAAAAATGCAATATAATATAATATAATGAAGAATACACTATTTCGTTGAAGCCAAACTTAGCAATACACCGAATGAGCTAAGAACATCATGAGCATACTGCTATACTTGGAAGTTTCGTTAGAGATGCCCATATTAAATGGAGATCATAATGAATAACGTAATTATATCGAGGGGTGCAGAATTCATTTCAAACGTCGTCAATATAGGCATGCCCATCGGAACGAAATCTAAGCAAAGGTGTCGATACATCGTGCACCCTTTTTTGAGGGAAAAACTGATTGGGTGCGCTTCGTTGTTACTCTTCATGCAGAGCAGAAATAATGATCAAAAGTAATTGATTTCAAAACCCAAATTTAAATCAATTATATATATGAATGTTATTATATTGTTAGTTGGCATTTTTGAGTATGCCTTTTTAAGGAAACAGCTCATTGGTTGCGCTTCGCTTTTACTCTTCACAGAGTCATGACAAAAGCAGCAATTGATGCAAGGTCAAAATGAGGCTAAAGCCAGGAATTGTAAATTGACACATGGAACATAACTTTTATTCAACACAATGAGTGAATGATGCATTAATCTTGTAAACAATTATGGACGCAATTTACATTTCCTGGATATAAAAAAAAATGTGATATATTGAATCATTTACTTACAAACACTACCAGATGCTTTGACGTGTATAAATGAAAGGAGCTAATGGATAAGGTTGTTGGATTATAAATAGTTTTTAGCTATTGCTTAATTATGCAGAAAGAATGACCAGGGCTAAATTTTACAAAACAAATATAACGGATAGAACGAAACAAGCATATTTATATACTGTTATAGATTTATTGAATTGTGTAATTTATTGATAAATAAAAGTAATCTAAGATATGTAATATTAATTGAAAATTAAATACAACATGTTTCCAAAGTCTTGACCTTATCGATAACAATAAATATACATTAAGTATTATAGAGCAGCCATCAAAACGAACATGAACCGTTCACAAAAAATCGAGATGCTGAAACACATGAAGATGTATTGGATGATCTAGTCTCGGTGACACTTAACCACATAGTCATCTCTTATGGAAAGACCTTTGGAGACAACAAATATAACACCAAAACTGCACAATTCTTGCAAAGCGAAACGGCTAAATCGCACACTGAATCGCTGGCCGATTTACCGTATCAAGCAGAACTCCTCCCAAAAACCATGGCTAGTCGGACAACTAAAAAGAAGCGACCAAAGGGTGATGGTAAGGATAATACAGATATAGAAAACAACATAGGATCCCAAAAGATACATTTAAGTCAGGGAGATATAGATAGCGGGATGGTGGCCAAGTTAAGACAGCGTTTCATGGTACAAGAGGACGTTAAGAAACGAAACAAGGCTTTAGTTGATCAAGAAATGGAAGATATTTCGAAGGACATCAAACTAAAACGTGGTAATGATACCGAAAACAAAAAAATGGTTACGAAAATGGATACGCAAATTGAAAATAAGAAATCGGAAGTAAAACCGGCTTGGGCCGATGCCAGTGGTATGCTATTAGAGTGTGATCCGGAATTATTCAATCCGAACTATCTGCGTCATTCCGACTGCAGTAATGACAAATCCGGTGCAGGCATTGATACATCGACACTTCCGAGACACCGTTCGAAATCACTTGATTTTGACGATGTGTTCGATTCACCCGATGATTTTGGTGAGAGCGAAGAAGATGATGAAAATATCGATGATTTATTCAACGAAGATGACGGTAGTATTGAACATATATATCTCGACAGTAAATCTGGTACGAATAGCCCGATTTCGTCGGATTCCTGCCCACCTCTTAAGACAAATTATGAAAAAAGACGCAAATCCTTTTTGCAAAGTCGAATGAGTCAAGATTTTGCAGTATGTAGCTTAGACGAAGGTGCCATGTTAGAAACAGTGCGGGAAAACGAAACACTTGGCAACCAAAATACATCCAATTTGGTCACTAAGGGCGGCCTATCAAAACAACAAAGCTACGAACTATCAAGCCAAAATCTACAACGCTTAGTCGACACCGCAACGAATAACGAAGATCTTTTCACACGTCGGCGAATGAACGAAGAAATCGTCGCTCTAAAACTCGCATCGCTAGTCGCTAGTAGCAGCGATCAATCGCCCGAACGCCGATCACAGAGCGTCAATGATATTCCCTCAGATTGCGCATGCGCGAACGTTCCTAATACGCCGACGAGTGCGTGTAGCGTAGATAGTGGCGCGACGAAAGCGGGAGTGAAACGAACTTATTCTGGAGGCGCCGGGGGTCATGCGGCGCTACAAAGGCGGTTGTCAAGGAGATCTAGTTCCAAAAGATGTAGTTTGAGTGGGATTAGGGGAAGTCACAAGTGTATGCTGCATCTGGATGGCTGCAGATTTCTCATAGGTAGGTCACATGTTATTGGGTAAGAAATTAGGAGCGGCGCCAGATCCTTTATAATAAGAGAAAGGCGACAATAAAGATTATATAAGAGGCAGGTGGGTGATCCAATGTAATTTGGGTAAGATATACAGGGACTTACATGTTCACCTTTGTGTAGATCCGCGCCTTGTAGGTTGATAGGCTTAAGCTGGTGCTTCATATGTACGGCTGTGTCTGCGTTTGCGTATGCGCTTGCGTCTGAGTCAATTTATTTTGTTGTTCAACATTAGTTCCGTCTACTCATGCGTTTTTTTTTTCATCCGTTAATTTGATTTTACCTCAAATTTTTGCTATTTTCAAGCATAAAACTTAACATAACTGACTAAAATAATGTGGGTTTTTACTCAAGTATTTTATTTTTTTCTGTTATGTATAATAACGTACCATGAATTATAATTAACCATGAATTGAGCAAAAAAAATAATAATTCTAGTTTCTGCTTTTGAAACCTCTTTTTTCATCAAAATAAGCCTATTTATATTTGGCATTGTCAAATGTATATCATTATACCAATTAAAAGACTCAAATGATATTAACAACACGATTCCTTGTACCCGCGATACCTTTCTCATCCGTTTTTCATCCGTCAACGCATTTGATCGCATGTTCCGAAACGCAGACGAAAGCGCAGACGCATACGCAGACGCAGACGGACTCATGGAGCATGTTTAACATATTATATAGTGTGCGATCCCAAATAAATAAAACGCAGACGTCGACGCAGACAGTTCAACAATCCTAAATGTAATTACCACTGAAACCGTAATAATTGTGTTGTCACCACATATCGTAACCTTCAATTTAACATTTAAAGTGATCATAACCGATAACTAGCTGTTAATTATAACTATACTAGTTGTTAATTACAATCAGTGAACAATTGCAATATATTACGATCAATTAGTAAATCACGATACGTCAATTCCAGGAAAATACTAAAATGAGCAGATATACATTTTGTACAATGACGATAACATACTAGAATTTTAGCATCTCGACTTAACATCATGCTATTAATAACCTAAATGTCCATATGTTTTTCTTCGGTCAGATTACAAATACGCATCGTGTACTCTATTTAGCCATCTGACCTATTATTGACATTCGAGGAACAGCTTTATTTTATTGTGTTTCAAAAGTCAATAGCTATATTTCATTCAATAACAATTTGCTCCCACTCTTCAACTACATGAACCTTAGAATAATGAAGATGCTTAAGAAACGCATGTGGTGTTCTGAAATGTGTATTTCTCAGTTGAACATATATCCGTCAAAAAAGTAACCTTTATATTTCCGAGACCAATTTTTAATCACCTTATGATAATTTTGCAAAAATGATATTTTTGCATACATATAGTTTAACCATCTGTAAACAGATATATAAATTTAGATTATTGCTATTGTTTATCATTTTCCCACAATGTGTGAAAGAAGTGAGTGGGGGTATGCCAAATTGTATCAATTTCTGCAGTACATTTGAATTCGAATCAAAACGACTATACAATACATTACCACTTTATTTCTAATATAGCTCGCTTGCTGAATCCAGTTGTTATGTTGTAATATGACATTTCATATCGCGAAAGCTGAGAACAATGAACGATTATCACATCCCAATAAATAATTGTAGCCCCCCCCCCCCC
>LQRL01099318.1:16131-39833 GCA_001703475.1 Hydroides elegans
AAATTATTTACATGCAAAATAAGTGAAAAAAACCAACAACTTTAGTTTTGATTAAGCGAATCCATCTAAATGTTCATACCTTTAATCCAGATAAAAACAATTACGTGTGACTTAAATAGGTTCAATGCATTTCAAAGGCATTTCGTGACATCCTGGCATTACAAAAAAAAACTCGTTTAAATGTTTGAAAGCTCATCCACATTGTTTAGAAGTGACACGCAATCGACAGCCTTCTATGATTTTTGTTTGTATTTTATGTTGACATTCGATATGCTATGACTATTGTAATGAAAATTACATAGAATTTTAATCAAATATATGTATAGCCATATCTTCATTTGTATTAATGATACCTTAAATAATTAAATGTAAATTAAGGCTGATTAAGAAATCAACCATCTAATTTACTTCAAACCTTTGACTTGTGTCCCGAATGCGCCGTGGACCTGACCAATATGTTGATTAAGGGGACTGACCTCATGGTTTATCTAATACATAATTTTGACAGATTTGTATCCGAAAAATATTTTTGCTAAAAAAATCGTTTATATTCTGCTGGTAGAATGTGTAATGTAACTGTATCAACAACATAACAAAAAAAAATATTTTTCTATTCGCCTCTTTATTTGTTCTATCTCCCAGGGCCAGGCCAGGCGGGTCTACGGAGCCACAATACAATCATAAAATAGGCGATGAAATGTTGTCATCAATTAATTTGCGATGGGACGCGACTGTTTTTATAATAGAGCGACATGACTCAAAAGCCGGGTAATGGCTCAATTGTCTCACGTCCACCTCTGGCCTCGGATCAAATATGGGAATTTGTGATATTTTCCATTATATTGTTAAGAGAATGGTTACATTAAAATAGCGATAACCCTGTCGCTATATGGGTTTTCGATGTATGTCGTTTTGTTTCTGAAATCGCCAGCGATTTACCTGTCGCTTCTTGCGATTTCTACTTTAATGTAACCCCTCCCTGAAGCATTAACAATACGAAGTACAATACTTGCGATATCGTTGGTCGCAATTTAAGCTGTATAAACTAAAGGATGTATAAACTAAAACCAACAAATGAAACATAAATAAATATTTTAATTAAATTTATGAGTTTATGTTTTACTCAGATAAAATAGGCTATAACTGAACTCGTTCTATTTTATTCCAACAAGACATAATAAAACAAATTCATTTTGAATATTCTCAAAAAAATGTATACATGTTTGAATCCTTCACGTGAAACCTGATCAAAAAGAGAGCACCCCGACCTATCAAAATGCTGTTCTATTGCTTTGACCTTTACCCATGCTTCCTTTCATGGGAAACAACCAAGAGGATACGTAGGTTTATTTGATAAATGGTGACATTATAGTCTTACGGTCAAAGACATACCGAAAGGATATTGCCTTTCTTTCCTGTTTCCTGCATGCGCTGGGGTTTTTATACGAATTCGTGTCGAAAGATTGAATAACCATAGCAAAAGCAGAAGGAAACATAATAAACAACGTTTTTCTTTAGTAAATGTTACCATGCGTTGACTCTATAATATACTAGAATTCTATGTTTTTCGCATTTGAATAAAGCGTTTTTAAACGTCTTGTCACCTAAACAATTCTTGATCACCACTATAATTTGCATAATAAGCATATATTTTCTGTCGGTTGTATGAATTATATAATATTTTGAACAGATTTTCTCAAAACATTTAAAATAAGTTCAGTAAACTTAACATATGAAAACACCGAAACAGCGAATTATCACAGGATTGTCTAGCATATAATTTGCGTACGCATTCTATATTAAATCATAAGTGACACATACACTATCACAGGGCAAAAACACACATTTCAGTAAGTATCTTTACTCACGAAATCCTTCAATTGCTATAACACTGTTTTCAGTTTTATAACGTGTCTAGACGTGCTAATCAGTTATTGAGTTACCCCAAACCAGTTTTTGGGTCACTTACTATTTATCACAGAAACGGCATTTATAAACATTTTTTACAAACACAAAAAAAAATAACACTTAATTATGTTCATGCTTTCATTTGTTACGTTAAAAAAGTAAACTTCATGTTTTTTCCTATTGAAAATAGTGAGTGACCCAAAAACTGATCATGACTCAAAAACTGATTTCCCCTTCTACGACCTTTGTTTTAGCAATTTTACAAACAAATAAAACAAATCGATTGTCTCCGTCTCGTCTCTTGAAGGGTTTCATGCAAAAAGGTAATAAGCGAAGGTGCTGTCTAATGAGCATGTGAGCCCTACCCCCCCTCCCAACCACCCAAGTTACGAATGGTATCAAATAAATAGTGAGTTATTTTATTTGTTTATCAAAGAAATATCACTCAAGATTGAAACATTCATGATTACCGTAATGGTTCAATCTTGTCATATGAGAAGTATCAGGAGTCATATGACTATTTCGAATTGAATTTTTGCGATTGTAGTGAGCAAACAATACTTTATCGAGTCCCTTATTGATCCCTTCTATGCACAGAATCATCCAAAATAAAATATATGTGCTTAACAAAATTACCTTATAATATTAAGTTTCAGATTCATATGATGTATTTAAAAAACTTTGTTTAGGGAGCTAAGCTTAGCACATTGTTGCATGGCACCCTTTGATAAGCAAAAGTGACTTATATATTTTGTCCATTTATGCACGGGTTCTTTCAAATTGAAAAGTCAGCTCTTGGCGCCTGAGACAAACGCCCTGTTCTCTCCGATTCGTAATTGACCTTTGTTTGTGGAGCTCTCATCTCGTGACAAGACGTGACATCGATTACACACCTATCATCCAAAGTCTCGTGTATTGTATGGTTGCCATGGTGATCCCATTGTATTATCGCTCACTGCCAGAAATCGGGGAGCAACATAATAAATGACAACATACACAAAATGAAATCAAACTATTGATTTAGCGAACTGTTTGGATTTATCAGGTTAGAATTGGTATTATTTATGAAATTACAAATAAAAACTGTGTCCGGTTTTTTAAGGTTCCCAGCTCCAAAGTGTTCTTCCAAATTTATTTCCAACCGAGTACTATCTTAACACTATATATATCATACATAATTTTTTGGAAGGATTGATTTAGGCTTAAGAATTTATATAAACCAGTATAGCAACAATTTATTCCCAAATCAGTTATCTATTTCCAAACATTGAGTACGAAAAGAAGGATATTTTTTAAGTAAACGCCCATTTGGCGCAGAATTAATTACAAGGCCATATTTCAGGATTGATTCGACTTGATTCAATCGGCTGAGGCTGAAGTGTAAACACATAAGCACTTTAGATTTTTGTCATTTTCTGTTTAAAGAATTAGACCAAGGCGTGGGTGCAACTCCATTTCTTTAATCAAGAAAAACTGGGATGAGAAATTGAAGGGATTCGAGCATAGCTATGCCTTTAGAGAACGTTTTTCCTCTGAAATATAAAAAAATAAACGTCATACAATTGTATGATTCCTGGTTCATGGCAATATTCCGTAATCAAATGTTTATATGAATCACAAATCATAACAAAGTGGGAAATACAATGAATGTTTTAGGAATTACCATATGTATTCACTTAGTTCCTCAATGCGTGGAATTCTGCAAAAGTAGGGGATATGTACAAACAATTTTATGTATAGTTTTACGGTACAAATCGAGCCTTGTGTCAGGGACATGGTTTTCGATTCCCGAAACCTCAAATTAAGGAAAACATGCAAAAAGTGTTTACGATTAGGGAAAATGCACATTTGTAGTGAAAATAGTTCATCAAAGTGGTTACATCCTTTTTTATGTTTACCAATGAATTATTTATTGTCTACATGTATTTTTATAATACTACACTGATGACAAACAGTTATTGGTTCATTGAGACGGATTGGTAGAGGGGCACTCAACGATTAATTCGGGCGAATGTTTATTCTTGTAGCAGTTCTTCCTTACTTGCAACTTTTTCAGAACAGAACAAAGTTTTTTTTTCGAAACGATAATTTTACCCTTGGATTATGTTTGTAAATATATCAACCGATGTAGCTGTATCTAAATTTAATCTCTGTTAATAAATCTGTGAAAGAATAACCTCATACACATTTGATTTCTTGAAATCTTTATTCTGGTAGGAGATTTAAATTAAAATTTCCTTGCAATAGCTTTTCTGCGTTCCTTGCTTGGAACTTCAGAATAAACATTTTGATGAATATAAGAAAAAATAAATCGTTGAGTGCCCTCGTTGGTACTAAACATCACATTTTGAATGCTATTGGTAATGAAACCATTAGGCTAAAAGGTTGAACTTGCGGCATAGAGTACAGAAAATTAGCGTCATATAAACGGGAGATGCATAGACGTGCTAATCAGTTATTGAGTCACCCCAAACCAGTTTTTGGGTCACTTACTATTTATCACAGAAACGGCATTTATAAACATTTTTTACAAACACAAAAAAAATAACACTTAATTATGTTCATGCTTTCATTTGTTACGTTAAAAAAGTAAACTTCATGTTTTTTCCTATTGAAAATAGTGAGTGACCCAAAAACTGATCATGACTCAAAAACTGATTTCCCCTTCTACTAATTGTTCAATAACATGTATCGTTGTAACTGTATTTTGTAACTCTGTCGACATATAGAGCGCATTGGATAAGTAAATCGAAGTTTTCGTTATATTACTCACCATGTATTCTGTCATCCAACTTTTCATTATACTGTCTTGTTGTGTGTTTGTAAACATATCTTTTATAGCGTTTATGTAATGAACATGTCCTACTGTGCATCAAATATGATATCCTTATACATATAATTATACAGATACACGGTAAAATGTAAGTGTACTATAGTGCGCCAATCTTTTTTAAATATCTGCAAGACTCCGTATTTTAAACTATCCGCCCTTTAGATACTAAAGAAATATGTCACTGTGAACTAGAAACGGTTACCTGGAAAAGCAATTGATAAAAACAGGAAGGTGGATAGACGAGAGATTCATCAGCATATGAAACCCATGACCGCAGTTCATGGAGTGTCGATATCATCTCTTAAATATGACGTCAAACTTTTGTTTCGTTGTCGTGACTCATTATTATAGAGCACAGGCTACACATGAACCGTTATATTATAACATGCCTGTACCTGTATATTTTACTCCGTTTTTTTTTTTTAAATCGTAATTATCGGTCTGCTGATGTTGTTATCAAGATCATTTCAACAGCGGTCTGTACCAAATCGCACATTGGAAGTATTTCCCTATGCTTTCGATGTCTAAATAGTTACTTATACTACTTCGTAAGCATATTAATAGACGGCATATAAGAAGCGAAGTGGCTAACTTCTATGGTTCTTGTCGCATTGTCGGATGAATGCCAACGATATCATATGGCTTTAAAGTGAATAATTACTTTCTTCCACGATTCTTTAAGGGCGCGGTTATATCAACCATTCATAGCTCTCCCCGTCAACACAGTGATCTCACGGAAAGCCTGCACTGTGATATCTCAGTGAGGTCGAAACGTACCCAGCTTTTGAGAGTCTTGTGAGATCTGTGAGATCATGTGAGCCAGTTGTGATATTTTATGACCTCATAGTGAGCCTCACAATGTGAGCCACACACAATAAGAATTGCGTGAGTCTCACGGAAAGCTCACATGAGATTCCATGTTCGCGATTTTCACTGCTGTCTCTGTGTGTTTAATATAGCGAATGGAGTTTTGCTCCTTGCGATTCAATAATCAATGTAAAACATTGAATATAGCGACTGGCGATAAGAATCGCTGCTCTAATGTTGCCACCTCCTAATGTGTCATAGCCTTTCCCTTTAATGTTCATTGCATTGCGAACTTAATCTAATTCTGAATTTGCAGAATGATGTACAATGAAGGGTTGAAAAAAGATTGATGATATAACGCCAACAATGGGTAAATGGAGTTTATGATAAGCCATTAGAACACTATGTTAACCACATCAATTACTTTTAATGTAAAATCATTGGCCATCTATGGCAAAAAATACCTTATCAGCAAAAAGCAGGGATCCGAAATTCAGCAACAACAACTAAAACACGATTAAGATGTCGCAAAAGGACCCATTAGAACCTGGTCACACTAGAAACCCCTTTTTCACCAAAAAGGGTATGACCTGCAAGAAGCGTCATCGCGCATTATTTTCCTAACCTTATTTAAATGCTCTTTAAAGGGTGGTTTTTGTTCATGGAAACTGCGTTTAAGCTCATTGCTATACCAAAGCTCTTCACAGGACTTCAATGGCGTTCCGTAAGATCAGGACATATAATAGGCAAATCATAAGCAGTATATAGACTTTCTGTGTATAAGCGTATGTCTGCGAAATGCCGCTGCCGATGTGGCAACTACCCAGATATAAATCGCATTTTTGTTCATGGACAATAATGAGTTTACAAAACACTCAAAGGCAATGCGTTAAATGCATTTTCTTCCTAAAAAAGAAACGAATCGTTATCATATTTCCGGAATGTGTCGGTAATTTGATTCGCAATTTTAAGGGTGTTTATCATTGGTGAATAGGACTGCCAAGAGTCCCTTGCTTTGATACAAGTGTTTCTTTGAAAAAGAGTCAATTTGGTTGGAGATGATAAAAGAAGAGTAAAAATGTAACGGCACAAATAAAAAAAAAGTTTTTTTTTTAGCCAAAAATATCATATTCGAAAATGCACATAAAGCATAGACGGACTAATCGAAAAATGACGCACTTTTCAACTACTTTTTAGCTTTTATATTGAATTTTTTCCTTACGTGGGGTTTCTCTGTCATTGTTCTGTATATCAATGAAACACACTATTATCATTTTCGAATAATCCGTCTATGCACTTTCCATATTCATAGTTTTAATAATCAACTACTTAAAGGGCAATCAGTTATATATTGTAGCAAGAAAATTTGGACGAAAAATTAGTAAAACGCGATTGTTGACTGAAAACCTGTCCTTACATTCTGATACATTTAAGTTAACCATTTGTTGTATTTTGAACTTTGATGAAATTCTATGATACACTACATGTATATGAATATTTGAAACTAATGAATCATAAGTTAGTTAAGGAATTTAAAAATATTCTTATTTCAATGCGACGTCGATCCCTAATTGCAACCTTAATTGTATTTGTAACTGTAATCAAATGTCAATTATTTTTGTTTGTATGTTTCCAGGTAAGAATAATCACGGCCAGTCTATATTTGTTGAGAATAAAGTAAGCACCCCCGATTAAGACATCTCACTTCAAGATCGAAGGTATGTTATTTCTATTTTTCTATTATGGAGAAATAAGCTGCATGTCGATTCGGTGACAAGGTGAACATAAACATCGGATAGATATTTCCGAACCGGTTATCTCAACAAAAGCATAGGTGAGGTTTTATTTTATGCCATATTGAAAATAAACCCTTCTTTCTTGCATATTTCAACAACATAAAGTTCCATCATACTCTATCTGGAAAATGAATCAGATGTCAAACCAAAGCTCAACAAGTATATATATGATATTAATGTTATTATATTCGAAACGTACCCAGTGACAAGTTCAAAAAGTACGAAGTGTCGATAAATAAAAGTTTAAAGTAAAACCAACAAGGTAAGATGCGATCAGTTTTATATTAAGGATTCGTTCAATGTTGACAATATACTCAACGATGCAAAATATTACAGAGCGGGGGTGTACTAAGAACTTTGGTCCATCGATGGTAATCGGAAATAATAGCGCTAGGTCATAAATAGATTTCATCAAAGTATCGCCTTCCAGTGAAGAACCATACTTATCCCAATTTTTATTTGTTGTTGTGGAACATGTCACGAATGGGTCATACTCACTGAGGGCTTGGTAACACGGATATTTCTTTTGGAATGGGGGAGGGTGGGGTTGGATGTGGTGGGGCATTTTTTCCTTCTTTAAAACTTACAATTTCCTAGGTCTGCCTTGTGAGACACTGATAATCAAAAAAGGTGAATCAAAATTGTGGCCGAGACTTTGAATATTCTTATTAAAAATCCATTGAAAAGCACGACCTGTAAGTGCGAAAATAGTGACAGGGCTTCCCGTGTAACCAGACTTTCAAATTTGGACCATACTTATATTTTATGATTTTTTTGTTGCCTGCACTATTTATGTGATATATTTTTATTTTGTGTTAGTGTTTTACACTTGTAGCTCCGTTTTTATATAAATCTCACATGGATCTTTATTACATGTGTCCATGATGTTGCATACATTGCATGAGCGCAAACGAAAGTATCGTGTTCTACATGAGTGCTCGATATTTATCGAAAGCAGCATATTCTTGGAGAAAATGACGCACTATTCAATAGTTTATGTGCTCTGCATGAGCGCTTCATCAATACATGACTAGATTTGTTAACCAATTTGAATAGTTCAAAATCCTATTTTTGAGTAAAACGAAATAGAAAGTTCCTAAAATTATTACAAAGTCAAACGTCAAAAACTTGTTTTAAAGAAATCCAATTCGTTGCTTTTCAAAGAAATCACCATAAATTAATAGAAAATAGTAAAGCATATTAATAGGGTTAGCAAATGGAAACCGATTTGCTTGAAATCACTTATTTTTATTCACCCCACAAGAACATACCCAAAATTGCACCGAACATATTATTATGCTAATGAAATGAGACACACTCAGCATTTATGAGACAATAATCCATTGGCGGAAAACATAAATATTTATTGCATTTTCTAAATCTAACCTAAAGTGTTTATGATTAATGACACTAGAGTTTAAAATATAACATGTCTAGCATTTGGCATTAGCATTTTTCATAATTGCATTTAGGTATTGCTATCAACTTAGTGGTTTGTTTTGTAAAAAAACATAATCCCTTTTGAAGATAATTAACTGCGAGTTAATAACTTTATGAAGTACCATATATCTCGCTTTCGTTGTAAATACATCAAGCGGTTATCGGTATATTATCGATAGGATCGTTTTGAAATTCAGCAGTATACTTCAAGAAATATTGGACCTTTTTCAAAATAAATTGTTGAGCAATGAAACGAAGGAATTATCATGCCACAACATCATTCATTCATTCCAGGGGTGGATCTTCGTAAGAGCGCAAGGGCCAGTTATGACGAATTCATTAGCCCTCATCCCCTGTTATGATTGCTCTTGGGGTCTGACCACATTTGGAGCGTTTTTGAACTTCTAGTTCATAAAAAGCGTGTTTTTGGAATGTGTTCCGAATGGGAAACTCCACACGCTAACTGTAGCTTAAATTCGAAATATTTAAAATATATTTATTGGCGCCCTTCTTTTAAAAATTGTATGGAACCATCTCTGTAATCTTACAGGTGAGCAAGGACCCCTTGAACAGATTCATGCATGTTTACAAATATTCACTTTTAATTGTGCATCAAAACATATCGAAACGCTAAGCAAAATAGGAATCGAACGGCATTGACGTCAGTAGAACATAAACATTGCTAGGGAATCGTGGCTAAAATACGCGTAGAAGCCTGATGATGCTTTTGCAACCTTTTTAAAAGCAACTATAACTGATAATTGACAAATTAGAAACGATCGGAGTAATTAATGAAGTATGCCATAGCAGAAAACAGGAGTTGTAACCGCAACGAAACAGCGTCATGGTGGATCAATGGAAATACAGAGCCAACAGAACGAAATAAAACACAGACACTTGAAATAAATTCTATGATGATAAGATGATTGTAGCATTTTAAAAGCATTAATATAGCACAATTAAATGCATTTGGTAATATATTGACATTGTTCCTATTCTTAATCGAGACATTTCCATCAAAAACAGATACACCGACATATGACATAATCATATCTAAAAATAAAATGCATATATTAACTTGTTTAATCATGTTATCAATACAACATACCATGTGGCTTTTTTCGGGATTAGATTCTAGTTTATGCCATTGATAATATTTCGTCAATAATCATTCACATCAAACACCATTTTTATGCAGTGATATTATCTAAGCATTATTAGATTTTACATTTACTGCATAGTTTTTATCAAAATTATACATGTATTAACCCCTTCTAATAGAATAACACCATACTCGTATATATTTACTTGTAGTTCTGTTGAATTACAAAAGATGTGAAATTGAGTAGAAATAAGTGGCCTTTAAGTCGTGTTTGTTATTTCAATTCGTAAGACTGTTTATGTATATTTCTTGAATTAATGCCTGATAGAACAAGCCAAAGTACAAGCGTAATACTTAAGCTTACTTGTGCGTAAGATAATAGTAAAAGAGTGCAATAAATATAAGAATGTATTATTAACACAAATATATACACAAATTTGCAATTTAAAGGTGCGTTCTGAGTGAAAAAATATAATCAACTGATTCTACATTATTTAGTTGATTTTAAACCAATTTCCGATTTTTCGGCCAAAAAAAAAACGGTCAATAAGCCGATGAACGCATCTCAATTAAACTTGATTCTCTAAGTTTAAGAGAGATCACAACAATAATTTCGACCTAAATCATGAATGTTTGTTAAGACATTGAATGGAAGTTAAAGTAGTTATAAACATCAAAAAAAGATATTGTCAGTTTATTTCTCGAGTTATTAGGGATACCCATATAAGGCATACATAGAAAGCAAGATTACAAGAAAGCTTCCCGTGTGGCAAGGCCCTAGCTTAGAGCGGCTGAAAAAAAAAAACGCGCGATGCGATAGAGAACCACGAATGCAGTAAGCTACAAGCGAATTCTCTCTCCATTTTTTTTTCATCCGGCGATAAAAAAAATAATAAGTCCCAAAAGAACAGATAATCGCTGTCTGTCATTGAGACTCATCTGTCCAGGTAATTATTCCTATAAGAAAATAGATGTATGTAAGAACCGTTCCAGGCCCTCTGAACCAAAAATATATATTAAAATACGTTTTGTCTTACATGGCATGACTGCATTTGTATGTGCAGGATAATTGATGGTATCGATTGTAAAATTCCAATTTCGACGCTGACATTATCCGGTAAATGATTATATTTATGTCGATAATGTGCATTTACATTGAATAGCGATTGACAACCTTTGTATTACAAAAGGTTAACATATGAATGAGATCCTGGCTGAAAGTATGATTGTATTTATGGTTGTGTTTTGGTATGAATGGGATTAATGTGAAAAATAGTCTTGTTGTGTGAATTCATAGGTTCAATGTCTTGTTTAGATTAGCAATAACATATTACCGTTATTTTTGGTTTAAGGTAGTATAAATAACCATAAATACAAGTTTAACATCATTAATAAGCATAACAGAAGAGATGGAAATATTTCACCCGTCGGCGAAACTAATATGATTGAAAATTGAATGCCGAAGAAAATGCATTCAATGTTGATGTATGGATTATATTTGAAAATAATGTTACATACAATGTACAGTGTATTGATACGCCATGCGCTTTTGCGATTCTCGATTTGGTAAACTATCAATATTCAAACCGACTCAAGACTTCTGTATTTAAGCGTTAATTTGCAAACAACATTTTTTTAAAAGTGTACATTTAACAAAAGGCTTTTTAAATCAGCCTGTAACATGCATGCATTTCAATGATAAAATCGTGATAAAACGGTTTCTTAAGATTCTATACGAACTGCACGCACATTTTATGTAAAGGTGTAAATAATCAATTGCCAAGTCAATTTTTTGGTGCCTCAGTGTAAATAGGTACAATTACCAAATACTGGTTGCGGCAAATATATTTTACGTTATAAAAACTTTATTGACCCTTAACTCGGATACACCTTTTGATTTTACTTAAGAAGCATGCTTCACGTTTAAACCTACTCAATGCAACCGGATTTTGATTTCGTTCGACAGCAGTGCAAATATCATAACTCAAAGACCATATGTGAATTAAAAGCTATTTTCGATACGGATGTATAAATAAAACATAATTAACAACTATATAAGTAAGTGGTGTAACAATTTATGTGTAGAGTTTATATAGGAAAGAACGTTGTCGACTGGCTGACATCAAGATTCGGAAATAATGATAAAAAACAACACATAACAAACATGTATGCAATATGCGAATAAAGCTCAAACGTATCATATTTCGAAATGAAGCAATTAAAGCACAGTAAAAATATCGGATAATGCGTCAAAGCGATTAATTTATTGCACTCTAATAAATCACAAAAGTGTTATATGAAGCCCATATTATGACAGTGTATAAAAGCGCTACAATCAACACTATTGAGTGTATTATCAGTCAATATAATAAGTGACGATGCTTGTATAAAGCTATCAAGTTAAAGCTCTTCCTATTCTGATTTATTATGTAGACCATTGTTTAGGATTAAATGTCTTAACTGCCTACATGTTGAGATTTAATTTCATCGGATTTAAGTGTAATATAACGTGAAGTGGGGTTGTAAACGTTTCGAAACTGGATACTTTTGAACAGGCTTATAAAGGGAATAGATAACTTAATGCAGTCTTGTGTTCAGTAAAAGGTGCAGGCGTTAAGACTTAAATAAAATAATTTTGGAAAACTATATATTACCTTTTGAATCTAAATATCATTCTATGCGTGCTGGATGAATATTTAAAAAAGTAAACCTTTACCTTTTAAAAAATGAGACATTAGATATTTCACTGCGTCATGGGGACGGAAAGAAATACTTCTTCATTTAGGTGCTAATTGAACATACATTTTCGCATTTAAAATGTACATTGCGTACATAGAGTTCAAGAATCAATATAAAGTGAATTGGTTCTTATTTTGTTTGATACTAAAAGTCATATATCAGAATTTGTTCAATATGTTAAGAATATATACCTAGATGTATATTCTAGATTGTGCTTGAATAAATCAGGAGTTATTTTGGATACCAAAAAAGGAAAACTATGATATTAGAAGACTACTGTCAATTTAAGGTTTACTGGACAACGTATTTGTTTAAGTAAGATTTTATAAAAAATTTACAAAACAATATGCAAAGCGCTAAGTAAATAAAGATATTTGAAAACAAAAATGATATTGTTTACTATACCAAATATTGCAATGAACTGAATGCTTCTCATTTATACATGATTATGATAAAACACAACATCAAAAAGTGCCATAAACATCATTGACCAAATCCATAATGCATATGCATCACAAAAACAATGCACCAGCCAACAAAATAAATAATAATCTAATGTGCAATAACAATAATATGACAATCAACTGAACATCCCAATCATTATAAGGCCATCACAACACACGAGTATGGATAAACCAAGCGGCGGAACACCCCAGTCGAATAGCATTGCCTCACCCCTTGCGAATCCCTCACCCATTCAGCCCAATAGCATAGGCTCATCAGCAACCCCGCTAAAGAGCGACAACGGTTTAACTGCGTCACGTGACATTAGCTCATCACATGATGATACGGTTAATGCCAATACGGATACATGGATAGGTACTACAGCAATAAAGGGCGAAGGCATAGTTCCAAATGTTTTGCAGGACACGTTTAGTCAAGGGTACGCGAATATAGGATATAAAGAATCATCTGATGAGTTGTGTGTGGATCATAATGGCATAACTAAAGAAGGAAAGCTAGATGATAAATTGCAACAGGATACTAATTTTGAACGAGCCGATATATACTCCAATGATAAGATAGATTCTAATGAGAATATAGACTCCAATGAGAAGTCTGCATTCCACAAATATGCAAACAATAAAGCTACAAATAACGAGAAGACGGTGAGTCCTACCAATTCCAGTCAAAGTGCTCATAAAACAGAACTGGACACAAAAGTCGATACTAAACGGATAAGTAAAGCGGCGACGGCAAATTCTGACATATGTGCTAATCATCCAGATGTGTTTCGGCAGCAAGATGGGGCGAGAGTGAAAGATACAATCACTACGCAACATCAAGAAGGAATCAATCGTGTAGAACCAGGTGTTAGCAACGCAGTGATTACAGAGAGCCAGAGTTTGAATCGCTACCGAATCGAATTGTCTTCCAAAAACTCCAACATCGTCGAGCGACAGCAACCAAAATGCACCGATCCGGAGACGATAACAAACTTAAGCGCCCAAAGACCGTTAGATCAGGACTTTTCACGTTATAGTCCAAAGTATCCATTGGAACAGGGAGACATAGCAATAAGCAACGAGGCGACACTGCCCAATGATAATGGTAATTCCCATGCCAACACCGTCGCTGGAACTGATGGGAAAACTAATAAGGATAATCGTTGTGATGCGGGGTTGGTAATAAACAAGAACAACAACAAAAACACAGGTAACGAGAATCGGCCATACTCATGCATTAAACAACAAGGTGATGCGTCGGACCCAAACAGCGTGCAACAAGCGTCAGTTAATGCGGTAGCGCCCATTAACAATAATAAAGGGACAGAATCACTCAAACTGTCCCCGTCGTGTAATAACGCAAATATTGCCCGACGCGATGATGATAATGATGGAACAGTCAATATTGATAGTAACTGCACTCGTCCTTCTACTGTGAAGACCCCATTGGTATTGCATCAGGATAATATAAATATTGATACTGATGGTGCTTCTAGTACGGATGTGGTTTTTGTATCGGAATCAGGCGTTGAATCAAACCAAAATAAGGTCAAGGTTACAGACCGGAAATCAAGACGGGATTCCGGTCCGAAACGGAAATCTTCCGTAACTGATACCCCGTGTGGCGGCGGCGATTTAATAAAAGTGGATAAGCAACCGAAGCAAGTCAGGGATTCCGATCAAAATCAAAACCAATTCAAAGTCATTCCTGAGATTCACATATCAGAGGTTAACTCTGAGCCACCGGAATCAAACCCTCCGGCTCATGCTACATTAAGCGGTTTCAATCCAAATCAGGTCAATGCAGAAATGGGTGCTGCGATCTGTAACAAAACTTCCCCGGAGGACCCGGCCAAATATGAACCATCGTCCCAACAGAAAACGGAGCAAACCGCTATGATAAAAACACAACAGCAACACCAACTAAAAGTAGCCACACCCGTTATACACCATCCTGATGATAATGAGAGCAATATCGAACATGCACACAACGATAATCAACTTGCGCATCACGAAAGTGACCGATTTCGCGCAACCGGAAATGGGATCGAACATGCTTCCGGAAACACAGCGCTACTTCGCGGTAGCGGTACCCATGGCAACATACCCGCGATGGCACATGTTCGTAAATCGCGTAGTGTTTCGCCGTTTTCTTACGAGGAAGCGGAAGTGAAAAAAGTAGACAGCGGTGTCTTGAGCGAAAAGATCGCGAGGAGAAAAATGCGAAATCGCGCCACTGCTGATGGAAAACCGAGTATTTTCGTGTCGCGAAAAACGCGCAATCTTGTGATTCATATGCCGAACGGGGAAATATATGAAGGTAAGTGATCGATGCCTTATGCCTTAAAGTTATTATACTAAGTATATAATGGGGCATGAATCAATCATTGATTTTGTGATTGATTTTGTGTTCTACAAAATTATATTGAAAGCTGAAATCGGTTAATGGTGGACACGTATTATCATAACACAGGCGTGGATCCAGAGAAAAAATAATTCGAAACCAGTGCGTAAATGTATAATGGATAGAAATGGAACAGAGTTTTATTTTGTAAAAGACGCGTGCCCTCACTAAATTCGCTCCGGCTACTAACCTTTGTTTTATCTAAGCAAACCATGTGTTTTTATGTAGGTTTTCTATTTCTTTTTTTTTATAAACACAAAACGCTCTTTGCGTTTTAAAGAGCTAAACGCATTTTTAGTTCCCATAAGGAACACATCGAATAAAAAAAGAAGGGTAGCGGGACAACCGGGATAAACCTCCCGTTATCTAGACACGATTAAAAAGCTGCATCGGGTTTCTTATCAATATAAAAATAAACGGTCAGTCAGATAAACCGATGTCCACATCCTAGAAAATAAGTGATAGCCTACATCTATCCACGGTTGTATCTTCACAGTTTATATTTAAAACACAAAACGCTTTGAGCCCGATGATAGGTGCATGAATAGGGTATTTGTACGTTTCAATGCCGCAATTACAGTAATAATGTTTCCATTAAATTCCAATTAAAGAATAAATGGGTTTGTGTATAGCATCCAATTAAGTTTCATATTGCCACTTTATCTTGAATAAAAACATCCCCATTGTTAAAGAATTCAGGTTTCATGGACACATTAGAATAGCACGTGAAACAGAAAAACAACAAACTTTAATGAAAAGAAAAAATGAAGATGAAAAACAATGAGAATGAGAAATAAACTTCGATGGAAGTTGGAGTTTTTATTTGCCGTCAAAGTTAAATTATCTTGATCGCTGGTTCTTGATCTGATACGTCAGCAGTGGGTTCTATGTTTATATTCGCAATTATAAAACAGCTATATTTTATACGCGTAATTACAACATGTTTCTGGAGCTTGTTTTCAGGTGTCAATATTATTTTTCATCCCGTTCATTTTGAAATTAATATTTAATGGAAACTCCGAAAACTATGTAATTTATTGATAATACATCAAAATTTATACAAAAAAAGTTTATTTCAAATGCATTTTTTAAAGATTTGTGTACATGGACTAATTACTGATTAAATTAAGTAAATTAGCGTTTGTCAAGCTATGTGACAAATTTAGCATCCAGGCTGACAATGTCCTAATATTGCAGTTGCAATGCATTATATGAACACAAGCTATTTATAGCAGATATAAAAACATATACCATCACACGCAAATGCCAGATTTGATAAAATGTCATATAACGGAGTCGATAGCGACATTTCCTATATCTACACTGTACACTAGAATTCACACTAGGGAAAGGGAAATCAGTTAGATAAAATGCGGGATATCAGCCAAATTGTATTAATGTTGATTAATATTCTATTCATAAACAAATAGTAATTAAAGACGGGAATCGTTAGCAATTTAGCTTTTCGGCAGAATTATAATCGTTTGTTAATTTTTATTTTGAATTAAGTAAATTGTCACAAACTATCTTAATTCATCATGTGTTTTATTCGAAAACTTCACCATATCTCAATTATTCTTTGCACTAGTTGTTTGCTCAAAATGCATTATAAAACAGGGGAAACAAATATATGTTAGATTCAAAGTAAAACTACATTTTATCTTATCTGCATTTTTTTACACAATATGTATGATAATGCTTAATTTTGCGTTAGCATGACATACATTCATACATAGAATACCACACACGAATGGAAATTAATTGATATATAAAATATAAAATAACCAGGAATATAATTTAAGTGATATATGGAGCAATAAAGAATGATTATGCAGCAGGAGTGAGTGATCAAAGTTCAACATCTAGGGTTGGAACACAAACGTTCGTTTATGACACAAACGGTTGTTGAACGCTGTTTTATCATTTCGGGAAACATTTTGAAGATATATTTTCCGTTTTACTATCCATTTGATGCCCCATTTGATAACCTTTCATCTTGCCATATAAATGTAATGTTTAATAATTCATATGATACTATATTTGTTAATAGGTTTGTGTAAATGATGATTCACTTTGTTGACTTAATATGGACCCGATACTCATTCAATGGTATGTAAAATATATCGAATCTAGGGCATTCAAACCTGAATGCAATCTTCAATTTGATTGGTTATTGATCGTTTTTTTTAATTACTCAAACACATTAAAACCAAAAGTCATACATTAATACATGAAGAATGCGCTCTTAAATGCGACAAGAACTCTCTTGAATAGTTTATTATGACAAGTTATTTTCATTTTACATATTCATGCATAACGTTGTCAACATTATTCCGTTTCAATAACATTTAGATTTCTATCTTATTATGTAAAAAGAATTTTGAAATTAGTGCATAAATTTCGAAAAAAAAAATATATTAAAAAATAATATAAAAAATTATTTACCGAAATTGTAGGCAGGGAGGTAAATTACCATGATGATGATTATGATTAATATTTTCTAACGATTTTCTAGATTCGCGTTATATTTGTATGCTGAAAATATTTTAGTCACATCATCGCAATGCAACAGACAACAAGCAAAACACAAACTAGATTATCTAATACTCGTAGAGTATAATTTATCTGCCATCTTTTCCTCTATATTCTTTTAAAATATTTTCTATATGACAAAAAAAGTTTTATTGATTAAGACAACCAATAATATAATTTTATCAAAACTAGTTTAATAATTCAGGCAACCAATGATACAATTTAAGACCGTGTCTATTTTAATGGGTAGAATTATATGAAGGAAATCCCACGACAACAAAATAATGGTTTTTGAACATTTAAATTTTGCGATAGGGTGTTCACTTTTTTCCAAGCCAGCTGGGCTGTTTCGCCTTTTTTCTATCCCGCTTGGTCTGAAAAGGAACACCATTTGCGAAAATTGTAAACGTTAAATGGAAGAAAATTACCTATCATATCATGCAAATAACAGTTAATCAAATAATGCAAGCAAGTTTATCGAATTTCAAAATAAAAACTGCCACTAATTATCGTGAAAAAAAACAATAAAGGTGTTCCTCCTACCATTCCAGTCTCCAAGATTGAATGTATTTTCAAAAAAAAAAACCAGGTCAGAATTTGATGGTATTATATTTTTTAGGGAACAGCTGGTGATGTGCGCTTTTTATTATAGGGATAAAACACGACTGTGAGTTTGTATAGCTGATTAAGAGCGAAGAAGAAACTATTACAAAACGAACGCCGAAGGCGTGAGTTTTGTAATAGTTTCTTCCAAGCTCTTAATCAGCTATACAAACGAACAGGAGTGTTTTATCGCTATTATAACAGTTGAAATTAGTGCATAAATATATTAAGATTCGAACTGTATAAACAAATTGAGAACAATGAGTCATGATAATAACTTTTTATGACGTTTTGTTTGAATACTTGTGTGGAGCACAGGCACAAGAACTGTACTGCAGTATTCGCTCAAAATGAGTCACGCTTATTAGCCTCTCCTCATTTGCATATTGAATACTGTGTATCGTGTTTTAATGCCTATTAATTCAATACTCGCGTTTCAAAGGAAATAGAGGAAAAAATAATTCCATCATGTTATAATACATAATAACCCAGTTTTATACAACAAATCTTATGTTTAAATGATTATATAAGTGGAAAGCAATCGAAGACTTTGTTACGGAAATTCCTTATTATAGAGAGATTTATATGTTTTGGTATATAGATTCTATATAAATGAAAAAGTTTAGTTAATATTCAATTTCTAATCTTGTTTTATTATTGTTTTGCGGTCTGCACCTCCACTTTAAAAAAAAACGTTAATATAGGGACTCGACACAGTGATTATTGATTATGAGTCACAGTGACTTATTTAGCAGCGCATCTACTCATGAACAACCCTACATCAATAGAGTGCTGTAACACATTCCACGAAGCTCCACCCCTTTAGTACATTTAACTGATTGCGTAACGAATCACAGCGCGAGAGGGCTTTATAGTGGTTTTCAGCGGGACGAAACTAAATGCATTAATTTCAAGAGGTGATGGCTTTCAAATCTAAATAATGTTATTAAAATATAAAATGTCACCATTCTAAACCACCTATTCTCCATATTCAGTGTATTAGCAATACACGCATATATTTATTATATTGCTATTACGTTTTTAACATATAGAAAAAGGTACTACAAAACAGAAGGGGTTGTTGGCCCTCAAAAGTGAAGCGATCGCAATACCTGCATTTTTTCGTAAACGAAAAGATTGCAGATAATAAATAGTCAACGTCTGAGATACATGTCACTTAAAGCTATGCAATTTTCGCTTGGATCTTAATTCATACCTTTCATCAAAAGTATAGTAACATCATAACTGTGATATAAGTTTCTTTTGGTTCGTTCATCTAAACATGATATTAATATGTAAATTTGGGAAACATATTTTTTTCTTTTCTTGACTTTCTACCTTGTTTTTTATCATCAAGAATTATCATAAATGCCTATGCCTAGACACATGCGAAATTATTCTTTTATGCGAAACGATTTTCCAGAAACAAAACAATATGTCAATAATACGGAACAAAACAGCCGAGACCCACTTCAGATATAGATACAACCAAGGTGTATAATTGAAGGGCGCATATATAGAAAATAGGATAAAACACCTTTTCGCTAAAATACCTTTTTTCCGGATCATAGTGAGAGTAAATGACCGCCCCAACCAAAAGAATCAATTATCCGAAATCCATTACAGACTAGGATATTAAGGGATTTCATGCAATCAAAGTGTCTGACTATTTTCGGTAGACATTTTTCCCTTTATTCAACATAAATATTTTATCTTTTAAAAATCTGCCATCATTGCATAAATCATAACGATAATAAAATATTTTTATAAAAAAAAATAAACATTTGAAACTAACATTTGAAACAAAGCAATCCAATTCAAAATGTGTTTGTGCATATGAATGGAAGATATGACGTTATTGCATAAATTCCTTCAAATTGTACCAACAATCCTGTCACACTTAAGGCTTCAATAACTTTAATAAATAGTTGTCTGCGTTATATATTTTAAGTCGAGTGTAAATATTATTATTGTAATAATATTATTGTGATATATCGTGATTCAAATGAAGTTTTTCAGTATGCGGATAATTACTTAAAATAATTGAATCAGAGCTTGATTAGATGCAATTATATGTTAACGATTGACTTTAAAGTAGTGAAGCGATATGATGATTTTCATCAAATTATAATAGTTTTTAGATGGCAATTATTAAAACATTCGTACAACAAATATATCTGCATGTATACCATAACTTTAATATGTTTTGATATTTATATTTACAAATATACATGTACGGACTATTTACAAGAAAACATAAACATATCTAGTTATTTATATAATATGGATTATTGCTTTACACAGAAGCACACGAGTAAATTGTTGATTTCCAGTGTACAATATCTGAATATACAGAATGTCTGAATATGCGCCATTGGCATACAAAGAACCCTCAAAAGACTCAAAGAAAACTTTATTTTTGACTCAATAATAAATCATATTATGACATTTGTATGAAAGAAAAATCTGATTTATCAAGTTAATTATCTACGTGTAGAATAATATTTGTCATCGCTTCTTAAGAATGAAACATTGACATGAATTCAATAAAGACATCAAGGTTGACCTAACTTGACATAACCAAGATATGACTGTAAAAAGAGTAAAATATAGTTGCATGTACATAAATCAGTAAATAAAATGAAAAAAAGGATTATAGTTACTGTATCATATTCGGATAAACTTTAAAATATATAACTTTGAGCTTGATATACAAGTAAATGGGTGTGTACAAACGTTTACTTGATAGCTAAACAAAATAAAAACGTGAAAATGGATAAACTCAAACGGAAAGAAGCTATCACATTCATATATCTTATATTACAATAAACATTCATAAAACTTTAATTAAACACTCCTAGACAAAGTGAAGATATAGAGTTATATAAGATAAACGATATTGCAACATTGGATAGATTACTAGTACATAAACTAGATGGTCAAATCAGACTCGTAGACGATAGAGCCCTCCCTTAAAATGTACAGAGAATATACAATCTATCATTCTCGTCCAAGCACTGCTTGCTCAACAATCTCATGTGCAACTCCATTGCCCCCGATTACAAACGGAAAGAAAAGAGAGCAAAAAGTGCGATTTGCTTGTGAGTGCAATTCATATCTTGAAATCTTACTCTTACTTCATCACATTAGAAAAGGAACAGGTTTAACGAATATTACCTCATGTATCTAGTGAAACACGACATCAGGTGGAGCAAATATGAAGTCAGGATGAGGTCAGGATGGGGTCAGGATGAGGTCGGAATGACCTCGGTGTCTTTGTAGAGCTTGACACACTGAAATCGACAAAAAATCGTATTTTTTTCTTATATGTTCTTTGCCTTACATGCTCAAAATCTAAGATAAAAACATTTTTAAACAATCCAGATTTGTGACGGATCTCAAAGTCACAGATGATGGCTAGGCCCCTAATGCAGACTAACAAAAAACGACTCACGCTGTAAATTTGTGTACCATGAGTTTTATATATAAGCGTATTAAAACACGTTACCCTATATTTCTTTGAATTAGAATTCAAAATAGATGGCTTTAAATTGTGAGTTGTTTGCAATTTAATACTTCTGTTAAGACGATAAATTGAGTGAGAACTATGTCGCAGTGCAGTATTGTCTACGCGATGAATTACTCTTATTCATTGGAGTAATTTTTAATGAATACATGTCGATATACATGAGCATATTATAAATTAATTTGATAGTTCAGTTACAGTGCAACTTTATTTACTGAATTCTACCTATTTTTAGCTTTGTTTCAATAGAAATATACACTAATTGATAATTCCGCACATGAGGTGAAAATTATTGAACTTGGTATATTAAATCTATGTGGAATAGAATAGTTCTTGTGTTTCATTAAAATGTAGGTCCAGATGACAATCTTTAAAACAAGGCAATAGCCACGACAATAAGGCAATTTATTTGCACAACATTTATATGAAGATTATTATTATTGATAAGTCTGAGATAAAGTTTGTAATCGAATATCATATCTTTTTTGCATTTATTTGTTTCAGTTGCAAATCCACCTGAAGGAAGAGCAAAAGATGACAGCATACTCAACAAAAACGGCCAGCTAGCAAGTGAGTAAATGGACAATTGTTCTATCGCTATGTTTTATTTTTCTTATTTCTTGTATATGGATCTCTCTCTATCTTTATTTGCATTTTTACTTGTATCAATATATTATTAAGTTGACCAAGGATATATAAAAAATGTAATTATAACTATTTGTTTTTCCATTTATTTATTGATATTTGCAATTTTCATTCATCTGATCGTCCCTCTCTACGTTTTGTTCCACAGTACATTTGTGGAAACTTATACGAGCACATATAATACATTAATCGGGTACTGACCTTGTGCGTTATGAAAATGCTACAGAAACATACCATAATATACAGCATAGATATTATCGTAATTTTACCTATGAAATGGCTTTGCAAATCAGGTTCAAAGAGCCATGATCAATCCACACAAACTATCGGTAAACTATGTTCTGTTCTTGTTCAATAGTTCAAAATCTTACTCTAAGATGAATTTGAACGATTCACATCGTGTTATATTCTAGCATGCCTTGTTTTATTCCTCGTTCACATTTGTGTGCAGTTAATAGTTCAATTACATCATTATCCACACAAGCAACGTCTCAATATATTCTACTCAATTAATATTCAAAATAGTTACTAAAGTTAGTCAAGCCTAATCGCATCGCTAAATTCTTATATTTTAATCAACGGACGTTCCCCAGTGAATAATTTTAACTAGTCACTGACTAGTCACTAGCTAATTTTCCCCAGCTCCAGACTAATTTCTAGCTAGAACTTTAACTAGTAATTAGCTAGATATGGAATCACTTTTGTCGGCTACAGCTAGCTACTAGGCGTTAGCTAGCTACTAGTTAGCAGCTAGCTAGGAACTAATTCGCATTAGTCTGGTGCTAGTTAAATTCTAGTTTTAAAGCATATTCTAGCTAGTGACTAGTTAGTGACTAGTTAGTGACTAGTTAGTGACTAGTTAGTCACTAACTAGTCACTAGCTAATGTGTTAGTGTTTGTTCTGGCTAATGCATTTCTGAA
>LQRL01099319.1:656-12045 GCA_001703475.1 Hydroides elegans
TGGCTAGTATCTAAATTATTTTGTTTACTCATGTTTTCATTCGTGGATGGTTTAACACTTTGTAAATTATCTCTTTCATCAAAGAAACTGAGATTAAGATTAAAAGTTGGTGTGTTCATGGCGGATGACTCATAAATTGTTTTTATCAGCTGTCAAAACATCCGGTGACCGACCTAATTACGGGGGTCACGGCCATATTTGTATACCGGTATATAGAACATTTTTTGGGGGGTCACAATAAATAGAACAGCCAAAATATATAAACAAACGCACGTGTTTGTACATATTTTTTACACATAATGTTTAAAAAAAAACATTTTTGAACATATAAATAATAAATGTTATAATAGTGATAAAACACTCCTGTTCGTTTATAGTTCATATTAGAAGTACGGAGGAATAATTACAAAACTCACGCCTTCGGCGTTCGTTTTGTAATTATTCCTCCGTACTTCTAATATGAACTATAAACTCACAGTCGTGTTTTATCCCTATAATAATCTACCAAAATTAAATCATTTGCCTCTAAACGCAAAGTTGCTTTCGGGACCGCTTTTTCCGATCAACCTTATTTTCTTCCACTAATAGCCAAAAAGACAACATTGATTGAGAGCTGTTCTATCAAAACAATCAAAGGTTTTACCATTGATATATCTAGAAGGTATCCGGTCAATAAGTCCCCGGACATAAAGTCCCCGGACATTAAGTCACAATTTTGTCAACATAGGACATAACGTCCCCAGACAAAATGTCTAATAAAATGTTGATTTCCCATTTGTTTTATATCACGATTAACTATCATTTAAGACTGTATAACTTCAAACATGCATTAAAATAAAATGAAAAAAGATGTTTCTAAAATATATTTTTGCCCGGGGACTTTATGTCCTATTTTGCCCAAATTGGGGACCTTATGTCCGGAGACTTCATGTCCGGGGACTTTTTGACCTGGATTCATCTAGAAACATTTATATACACACCACATACATGTTTGGGTTTATCTTTAAAACGGTCAATATATCAGTTATCAGATAATGAGTGGAGATATTCATGTGTTTATAGTCTATCTTATGTACATATATGCAAATTAATTTACAGCTTCTATATTTAGGATATGTATATCTACCACGTTTATCGAACACCAATTTACACGATATTTACAATTTCAAAGTGACTTGTCAACTCTAAGTGTTATATATTTATTTCAAAGCGATTGCTCCGGACTTAAAAAACGTCGTTCAACAAACATCTTAACAAAACGTAACGCAGGTATTATATTTATCTGAAGTGTCAACGTAAACTACATCCCTATGTAACCACTTACCAAAGGACGAAAATACTACGCCGCTTTTTGACATTTGTATTTTATCTGAAATTTAACCAATCCCATCAAATCTCTCTTTATACAGTTAAAACCATTTCTAATTGGACAATTGAAGCGAACAAATGACAATTTTAATACGAATTAACTAATTCGATTTGTTAAAACGAATAAACCAATTTGACACGAATAAACGAGAAACGACAACGACGAATTCGGTACGAATAAACGCAAATTTTGATGCAAAAGATTCTGCTTAAGATAGTCCAATTGAAAGTTGTTCTACCTGTACATGATTAAATCAAAGCCATTTAACATTCTTTTGCTACATCCCTCTCGCTTTTGTATGTGCATCTTCAATCAAGTTCCCCTCATTGTTCGTTTTTCAGATTAATCTTTACCTCAAGAGTCTTGTTTTCGTTATCTTATTTCAATTTTCAGAGCCCCTTTAATATAATCTTGTTATACATCTTCCCCAGGCCCTCCTGCCTCTTCCTGTGCCTTTTCGTCCACAATCAAATTCATCTCAATGTTCGTGTTCGATATCATCAATTCCTTCAACATACACATCAAATCCTTTATCTTCCAAAGAAATCAATTATCAAGTTAAAAGCCCACTCATTTTATCTCATTATACATCCTCCCCGTTTCCTCCTGCCTTTTTCTGTGCATTTTCATCCACAATTTAATTCATCTCATTGTTCGTGTTCGATTAAATCATTTCCTTAAAATACACATCAAATCCTCTGTTTTCCAAATAAATCAGTCATCAAGTTTAAAAAAAAAAACATTAAATTTAGCTTATTATACATCTTCCCCAGGCCCTCCCGCCTCTTTCTGTGCCTTTTCATCCACAATTAAATTCATCTCATTGTTCGTGTTCGATTTCATCATTTCCTTCTCGTGTTCATCCGCGCGTGCGCAGAACTCCTCGTAATTCTCCACATCTTCGATCGTTTCCGGAAGTGGTCGTTGACGCGTTTCCGGAAGCGGAAGTGCGAAGAAACCGGCGATAACGGAAATGATGCCGAAAACGAGAAGCGGAAGTTGTTTTGCACCGGGGATGTCGAGTTTGGAAAGGTAGTTGACGTAGGAATAGAGGATACCCCCGATTCGGCCCGAAGAGGAGCCTAGACTGGCGCCCGTGTTTCTGTAAAAAAGCGGGTAAATAAATTATAAACATTGCAACTGGTACGTATCTACGTGAGAATTTTCCGTTATGTTAGCACATATACGTGTACGTTTTATCTTTATGTGTTGCGGCTGCTATATGAAGGTGTAAAACTTCTCCAATGTAATACAAAAGATGGGCGCTCATGTTTTTGAAAAATGACAAAAAAAAAGTTTAAAAGTTTGATATTCATGTGAATAAAAATCTGCAGTAGTTGCTTGTGAATAAGGATGTCTAGTTTGGAAGGGTAGTTGACGTAGGAGTAGAGGATACCGCCGATTCGGCCCGAAGAGGATCCTAGACTAGCACCCGTGTTTCTGTGATATAAAACGGGTTCGATACGTAATGTGAATTTCAGCTGTTCCATATTAACGCAAAATCATTAGGGTAAACCGAGTTCTGATTATTTGATTTAATAAAATGAACCTAGATTGGTACCTGTGCTATATTTAAGTAAACATTTGTTTTAAAAAGTTAAATCAATTCCAGCTCCTGTTTTTGTGTGCAATCCATGAATGTGATTTTTAATCAGAAAGCCAATTATAACACACTGTTTTAGAAGGTTTTAATAATTATTTTTGTTATATCAAAACAAATATATTACATTTATATATATATATTTTTCAGAATGTAACAAATACTATCAATACTACCTTAGAACTGTTGGGTAGATTTCCGGTCCGTATATGTAGATAATGGTAAAAGAAGAGTTGAAAGCAAATTTGCCGAACATGGCAAGAGTCACGGAAATCCACTTGATATCCATGCCGGATGCTGTAAAAGTACATTTGACATAAAATGACCTCACAATAAGCTCATGCTGATCTATAATTCGGTCAAATGAGGTCATGATGAGGCTGTGTGATAACATAGCCAGAGTAACAGAAATCCATTTAATATCTCCTGATATCAAATGGATTAGTAACTCCTGAATTAACAATATGTTCTTTGAGTTTCACAGCATTTGCAGAAATGTCACCGCAATGCCGAACATTTTTAACTCATCGACCAAGTTGAATGTCTACGAAAATCTTGTGTTTGATAAATCTTTGCACCTTATTTGAAAATCTTTTCAATGAGTTCAATAGTTTCCGAAAATGCTAACATTTTAAAAGGTCACATCAAATTTGATATATTGCATTGGTTTATTCGTGTAAATCGATAAGATTCATGTGGTTAATCTAAAGCGATGAACATAGTGTGTTTATATGCGCTCTAATAAAAAAACTAGGATCAATTTATAAGTTTAAGTTATAGCATCAATAACCGACAAAATGGCTAACCTGTTTCAAGTGGTATGAATGGGGACGCAATGCAGACGAGTCCACCGAACAAATGGAATATAAACAGCGGCCATCTTCGTCCGAATCTGGAATTACATACACTTACATACACATACAATGTACATCTTTTTATCAATCACATGTATGTATTTAAATATATCATTGTTGACTCACACGGCAATAAGTTTAGGCGATAATGATAGCTCTGTTACGGATTAAAATGTGAATACAATATTTCTATCCCTGTTCGCACTTATATGTTATGTAATAAAATATATTGGCGCCCCACCCCTTCAATCATATATCATTGATATTTTGTGCCCCCTACTCCATTTAATATTGTCTTGATCCGCGCCTGAAGATTAAAGGTTTATAAATAAACGGTCATCTCGAAGTGAAGTTGAAAGGACATTTAAATGAGGGTCAAAACTAGAATATTTCGGAAGTCAGAAAAAAATTCTCTGATACCTACCTGTTTCGCAACACCCGCAGAAAGTCAGCGTTAACTCGACACGTTATCACTGATTCGTATACAATATAAGTATAATGAAATTCATTTTCGTATACCATATATGTGTACAAAAATCGTTTTAGTATACCATATAGATATACGAAAACATATATCACTATAAGTTGTTTTGCAGCCTTCATTGTTTTTAAATGCACAGGAAATCACTCTAAAAATTTACCATAAACCTAACTTTGTTTGCTTGACAAAAATGCATGACTTACTTGTAGATGAGGTACATAGTGACTGCAACGGAAGGGATCTCAACCATCTGACCAATGAAGAAGTTGATGTACATGTCCCCTTCCAAGTTGGGTGTGTTGTACGATATGCCATAGTAGACCATTGTGTTCAGGGCCCTGCGTTTTTGAACACATTTTATTCTAAATCTGTCTCCTATTATGAATCTATTATGATACAATGAACTTTATTGTATGGTCGGCTAAAACGCCTTAATAGTATGAGTTTGTGTTTGCGTTATGCACAATAGTAACTTTGTTTATATTTAATGTCACGGGCTCGTCGTTTATAGGCGACTCCCAACCGCTCAGATAGGGCGGCCGGCCGTTTTAGCCCAGTTGGTTAGAGCGTTGGATTATAGGTGCACGCTACATTAATATTTAATACAGTACTGTAACTGGTAGACTGAATATATCTTGCATAGCGCTTTGATGGTGCAAAGAAGCGCCTTATATAAACAAACAAAGAAAAATAATATGACATAAATTATTTCTGATAGACTCCATTTAACTATATTGTTTGATTTTGTACTTCTATTTAGAAATAAAACAAGCTTTATGTGAAACTAAATAAAGCAACCGACTTTGATATAAGCCTCTATAGCAACTATGATTTAATTCATGTTTCACTCACCAGAGGGTGCTCGTGCATATACTGATTCTGCGCAGTTTCGGTGTCCGGAAACAGTCAATGACCGTGTAAATCTTTGGTTTGATCACATGTGCTGGCACGTGATCAAGGCCTGCATCGCCGTTGACCGCTGCGTCCTTGACCAGCATCGGCTACATGGGAAAAGTATGATGGAAATTTCCATTAAACATTACTTTTTTATATAAAAACACTAATCAATAGGATAACACTAATCAATAGGATAAACTACTTAAAAGAAATAGGATAACACTTATCAATAGGATAAACTACTACAAAATATACAAAACAAAAACTATATGACATGAAATGGGAGTTTCCAAAATAAAGGTACGGTTTAGAACATTGGTTGAACACGTGGGCTGGAACGTGATCAAGGCCTGCGTCGCCGTTGACCACTGCGTCCTTGACCAGCATCGGCTACAGGGAAAAGCATGATGGAAATTTCCATTAATATATATATATATATTTATGAAAACAGCAATTAATGCTATTCAGTTGCGTGGAGTACACACTGCTGCAAACATTCACAAAAACACAGGGTAACATAAAATTGGAGTTTCCAAACATATGGTATGGTTTGGAACTGTGGTTGATCATGTGGGCTGGCACGTGATCATGACCTGCGTCACCGTTGACCGCTGCGTCCTTGACCAGCATAAGCTATATGGCAAAAGCATGATGGAAGTTTCCATTAAACTTTACTTTTTATATACAACATTAATAAACGCTAATCAATAGCATAAGCTGCTACAAAATAAAATACAAAACAAAAACAGTATAACATAAAATTGGAGTTTCCTAACATATGGTATGGTAAAGAACTTTGGTTGATCAAGTGGGCTGGAACATGGTCATGACCTGCGTCACCGTTTACCGCTGCGTCCTTGACCAGCATCGGCTACACGGCGAAACATGATGAAAATTTCCATGGACAAATTAACATTATAATAACTAATAAAAGCATAAACGACTAAAAATTTATATGAATATAGTTTAACATATGTATGGAATTTTCATCAAGATAATATATATATAAGGTCTTTGGGTGATCATATAAACTTGTACGTGATGTGCCCTGTGTAATAGCCGGGTCTTTGATAAGCATCGATGATGAACTGCATGATCACTACAAAAATATTTTTGCAGAGTCTAATTCGTTATTGGTGACCCTTGCAGACGATCTCTTCTGCATCTTTGACGTGATCCTTGACACGCGATGGAAATTTCCATCATGATAAAGTATATTTTAACCTATGGAAATTTCCATTCACGTACCTTGTTTTCGACGACCGGTGACTGAACTGCATGGTCACTAAAGAGGTCATCGTCTGGCAATTCTTTGTTGTTGACCCGTGCAGCCCTCCTTACGATCTCTTCTGCTTCTTTGACACGACCCTTGGAGAGCAACCATGGGATCGATTCCGGAATCAACCTAAAAGTGAACACATTCAATTGGAGATGGCAAATACGTTGAGCGTTTTGTAACGAACCAATGCACTGGCGGTTATATTATTCAAAACAACGCCAGCCACAGTTTCGCTCATCTCGGCAAAGGTCTTTCATAATACGTTGCATTCGGACGTGGCGTTGAGAGGACGACCTACTTTTGGAACGTATGAAAGTGCTAAGGACGTTTTTCTTATATCCCGGCGTCCGTTAAACGTAATTCCTACGTCCGACTCGGACGCGACGTCGATGCAACGTATTTTCTACGTCCGCGACGCATAAAGACGTCCGGAAAACTTTCATATATGCGTCCTTTCAACGTCCATGGACGTCTTGCAGAGTTGGGTAATAGAAATGAACATCTTAAATTGATAAGAATCATTGCAAATAACATATATACGTGGTTCAATTTTATAAGATGTATGATATATCCATTCGATATAAATTCAATATTGGTTCGAAGCACTTTTGCATTTTCTTGATAAAACGAAAACAACTTTACCAGATGAGCACGATGACAAGTGCATTTGGCACAAAAGCAAGTGCATTAACACACAAGCAAGTGCATTAGCACAATAGCAAGTGCATTGGGAAAGGACACACATGGCTGCAGAGTTTTCCATGTAATTTCCATGTAATAAAGGGAATGAAATATTCAGATTCAGCAGTGTACAATGTTAAGTCGACGCATTCAGCCTCTGCTTGATTCTCTGCTTTGATGCATCCAATTGGACCCTTTCGCCCACCTAACAATAGTGAACCCTCGTAAGATATTCACATAATATCTTTACATAATTATATATAAGCATTCATTTTGTCAACAATATTTGCGATGAGAGTTTAAGTTATACTTTGAATACCTACCAGATAAGCACGATGGCAAGTGCATTTGGCAAGGACACGCATAGCTGAAGAGGGCGCCAGTCTCGCAGGAAGTAAGCGAAAACCGGAAGAAAGGCACCCCCTGCCGCCCAAAGGAATTCATGCGCCACCGCCATGACAGTGCGCTGTTTCGGTGGAAATAGTTCCGTCGCCATGATGAATCCCGTTATGTTCACGCCCTAAATAGAGTAAAAAGGAAATTGGATTTGCATATATATTTGCATATGTTATCAAAGATATTCATGCGCCACCACCATGACAGTGCGCTGTTTAGGTGGAAAAAGTTCCGTCGCCATGATGAACCCCGTTATGTTTACGCCCTATGAAAAACAAATAAGAAACATATAATATAATAAGCCTTGATATTATAGATTATCAATACATTATCAATGTATAGTAATATGTGCTGATCAAATCACATGATTGTCATGAGACAAAACTAATGTTCATATGTAAAAAATATATATTCATGCGCAACCGTATTGACAGCTCCCACTCGGCAAGGGTCGTCCACAGTACGTCTTATTCGGACGTGACGTCGAGAGGACGACCTAATTTTGGCCCATATGTAAGTTTTCCGGACGCCCTTTTACTTCCCGACGACCGTAGCACGTCACTCGTACGTCCGATCCGTACGCGACGTCGATGCAACGTCTTTTCTACGTCAGTGACAAATAAAGACGTCCGGAAAATTTACGTACGGACCCAAATTAGGTCGTCCTCTCGACGTCCGTGGACGTCTTGCCGAGTGGGAGTGCGCTGTTTTGGCTGATTTAGTTCCGTCGCCATGATGAATTCTGAGAAATTGACTCCCTACAAAACAGACTAAGGGTTAGATAAGAAATAAATATATTTTCGCATAGAAGTTTGATTATTTAAAATAAATAAAATTATGTGAATCACCACCATGACATCACCACCATCTTTTAAGGCGGAAATAGTTCGGTGGCTATGATGAAACGCAGTAAATTCAAACCCTATGAACCTAGTATATGAGCATCTAGGTGGATCACGTTGTTGAATATATAGAATAGTACAGTTAAAACACTTCCAATCTGACAGTTTAAACAAAGTAACGAATAAACGAATACGAATAAACGGACACAAAAGATTGTGATTACGAAGTCAAGTCGGAAGTAGCTTTATCTGTAAATACTTATGTAATACTGAAGTACCTGTTCACAGGCGCCAACGATAAACCTCAACGCCGTGAAAACGTAGAAATTTGGCGCCAAAGCAGTCAGTGACCCTGCCAGGCACTGTACAAGGAGCGCCGTCACAAAGGCCTTTTTGCGTCCGAATTTGTCGGAAATGAATCCGAAAATCATGGCGCCCACCATAACGCCAACGTTGAAGACCATGTTGGAGTTCTCGGGCCATACGTTCTTGCCGCATACGAGGTCCCACTGAAATGTACAAAATAGTTGTAATCAATCACATTTTGTGTTCTTAGATATTGTAAAAAAAAATGGAATGCACCTCAGATAATGATTATCTGCTTATTCTAAGAAAGAAAACAGCGTTGAAGGAGAAAATGTTTTATCAAAAGTTAATCAAAAATCATCAAAATCGGTTAAGACCATGTTTGTGTTCTCAGGCCATATATCTAGTCGTATACGAGGTTCCACTGTCGGTTTGAAAAGAAAGGTATTATATTATTTCTTTATGAAATCCTATTTGATTCAATAAAATATTCTATAAATTGATGGTTGAGTTTTAGAGGACATGACATAGTGCTCGAACACTAAAATTAAGGTTTCGAAGGTAACATTGTTCATTGAAATAAAATTGTATCTTTTTAATAAACACAATCAAGATGTATTGTCATAGTTAAACCGCCAGGTTTGATATATGCAAGCTTATTTAAACCCAGCTTTATTTATAATGATAGACTATATATAATAATGGATTAGTTGAAACTGTTTACATGTACTTAGAAATATCAAATGGAACAATCAAAATATGCTTGTGTAACAACATACGTCTTACTATGGTCACTCTCATACTCTCAGCCGTGTGTGCAGCCAACCGTATCATTATAGTTATAACCCGACCAACCATATAACCCATGTGTTTCCTATATAACCAATAAATACCCTACCTCTGTAACGACCGATGTCTTAATCGGGTCACTCTCGTGCTCCCAGCCGTGTGTGCAGCCAACCGTATCACTCATGGGGTCATACAGGTATGTGTGATACTTATCATAATTAGCACCTCCCTCTAAGGAATATCTTAGAAGTAATTCATGTAAGATACCATACCTCTGTAACGACGGATGTCTTAATCGGGTCACTCTCATACTCCCAGCCGTGTGTGCAGCCAACCGTATCATTTCCATAGCTGTCACTCACGGGGTCATACGGGTACACGTGACACTTGTCATACTTCTTGACCCCGCCCTCTCCCCACGTGTAAGGGATGGCGAGACTGGCATTGGCTCCTGGGGGAACCTGTATGTGAGAAAGGAAATAATGATAAAATATCAATTAAATTAAATTTATGATATATAACTGTAGATTCACTGTATTATTTTCATCGAGGGAGGACTTGATATAAAACTTCTCTCGGGAGGGGTGGGAGGCCGCTATGCAATATACCATTTTACCCGTCGTCTCATTAAATCTCGTCGGATAAACTCTAGCAGTCTAGGCTACAACTGAAAGTTGTGTCTCGTAAATAGTATGTCCCATTACAAATTGTTATATAATCTAATAATGTGTTGAAACATTATAAATCTGTCAAAATTCTTGGTCCCGCCCTCTTCCCATGTATATGGGATGGTGAGGATGGCATATGCTCCTTTGGGTACCCGGAAAATGAATCATTAATTATTATTAAATTTTGAAGATTAAGAAAATGTATCATTCTTCTTGAGGAACCTGAAAATGATACTCTGCAAGTAATCCATTAAACGATTAAATTTGTTTCGTTGCGTTTATTTTAATCCCATTTTCATAATGTCTCATAGTGCATTGAACATGTGCCAAATCTAAAACTTTGTTGTTGTTGTGTCTTTTTTTTGGTTCCTAATATATTTTTGCGATCATCTTATTTACTTAAATATTAGTGAGACCTAGGTTAGTCCGGCGTTTGGGGCAGTGTCAGAAAATTAAAAGAGGTTTGATAATGCGCACCTCATATATTTTTTATTTGTTAATTGATGCATCGAACTCTGGTCGAGATATCACATGACTAAGAGAAAATGATGAAATATCAAATGAAAACATTAGACTTGTACGAATAACATCACGTCAACACTTCTTGAATAATGTATAGAAAATGTGAATTTCGAACACACACTAATGTGTTTTTTTTGACAGAAGCTAGACCACCTATAATGATCTTATCTACATATAAACGACAAAAAAATAAGGTTTTTGTTTAGGTAAAATGTTGGTGAAAAAGTGAAACAATTTAATTATCAGAAACGATGCATTTATCGTCAAAAACGCTACCTCAAACGAATCCATCATTGGTTATACGCAAAAACAGACTGAAAACGGGCAAAATAGACACACGCGCATTTTGCCAAAAAGAATGATGGAGTCTTTATAGAGCCTGGCCACATTGGACGCTATTCCCATTTTTTCATCCCATCAAACCGCATTTTTCAATGAATATCTTATGGTCGCTCAAAAGAGCGTTTAGCTTTTTTAGAAACGAAACGAATACTTTTTGGTTTCCACTAAGCTTTAGGAATGTATTGAAAAACATGGTTTTGTCCGAATATAACAAGCTCGAAAAAGCTGCTCTTGTTCCCATGCCCTTAATCAGAGACGAAGCGAAGCCGTCGATTGTTCACTTCCTCAATCACGTTGCAATTAATCAAGCAAACGAAATTTCGACCAATCAAATTACGCGGTAATTCTATTTCCGGAGTTTGA
>LQRL01099335.1:2402-17721 GCA_001703475.1 Hydroides elegans
CCTTTCTGCTTACAGCAGGTTTGGTCGTGTATATAATACACGCCAAAGGACCTGTCTTACCGATAGCAGTCGGTATATGATCATGCGGAATGGGCTAAAAGTCTTTTTGACAATATAGAAGACCAAATTGTGCGGAAATGGCGGAGTCCACCATGGCGAGCCAAGAGGGTCAATCGACATATAAAGCATAAGCCGCTATGAGGGTCCAATAAAGGAGCTTGGGTTAAAGTTTGAAAGCTCTACTGTCTAAGTTGTGGGAGGAGATAGGTTAGAGAGGAAAGAGTTTTTCATTATATAGAAGTCCGAATTGGCGGAAATGGTGAAGTCCACCATGGCGAGCCAAGAGGGTCAATCGACCTTTAAAGCACAAGCCGGTATGAAGGTACCATAAAAGAGCTTGGGTTAAAGTTTGAAAGCTCTACTGTCAAAACTGTTGAAGGAGATAGTTTAGTGAGGAATTAGTTTTTATCTATATAGAAGACCAAATTGGCGGTTTTTTCGAAGTCCACCATGGCGAGCCATGAGGGCGAATCGTCCTATAAAGCACAAGCCGGTATGAGGGTACCATAAAGGAGCTTGGGTTAAAGTTTGAAAGCTCAACTGTCAAAATAGTGGAATGAGATAGTTTAGAGAGGAATTAGTTTTTCTCTATATAGAAGACCAAATTGGCGGTTTTTGCGAAGTCCACCATGGGGAGCCAAGAGGGTCAATCGTCCTATAAAGCACAAGACGGTATGAGGGTACCATAAAGTAGCTCGGGTTAAAGTTTTAAAGCTCTACGACCAAAACTGTGAGAGGAGATAGCTTTTCATGAAAAAGTTTACAAAACAACTAACTAACTAACTAACGGCGGACGACGCAGACCGATCTCACAAACGCAGTTTTCGTTTCACGAAAGCTGGGTTAAAAACAGAAGGCGAATTTAAAGATTTATAGATATAGTGATTTATAGATTTAGCAATAAATATACGCTCAACACAACATATCCAGTGTCTATAGTAGTGAGAAAACTTACATGGTGCAATGAACCGAATATCCTACACATTGCGTCCACACCGGCGTCCGTTATGTGAATGCATCCTAACCAAAGAAAAGATCATGGTTAGATTGTTTACACTATTTATTTTACGATGAATGTTAAACGTTCAAATTTCACAGAAAAATATTACTCTAAAATAATAGTTCACTGCAATAGGAATCCATCATTGATCCATCATACTCAAAACTAGAAACCGACCGAGTGTGAACATAATATCCTATATGTTTTACACGATTTAAATTATCAAACATGCATTGTAGACTTCTATGTACTATATTTTTACATGGATATTTGACATTATACATGCGCCTTTACATTTATATTCCATCCGCATAAACATAAAACAGATTGATTTACCTGAAAGAGAAACCTCTTTGACGCTCTTGAAGACACCCTTGGTGCGTTCTATCCAGTAGAAAAATGCGTCGGTCAACTGGTCCACACCAGCTAGGTCGATTTCTACGAGGTCTCCCTCCAGGCTCGCGGTTTGCAGTTGAAGCTGAATATAAGGAAACATTTATGTTTACGCTCATATGCAGAGTTTGTATAGTTTAATAATATATATTGGCAAACCTTGTTAATGCTTTAACTATGTCTGATTAAAAATTCATTATTACAAATTCTTTCATGGTAAACTCGAATTATCAGTTAAAGCTAGGTGATTTCAAAGACCCCTCTTTGATATATCAGTTATGGAATTTCACGTTTACTTCGAATTCATGAAATCTCGAAAGTTAATATAAAATCCCATGCAATTCTAAGCTAACGCGGTTGTTCTGTATTTTCTCGTCAAATCGAATAGTGGTTAAATAGAACACATTTCGATGGCCCTGCATAGCCAAAAGATGCAACCGCATAATAAGGTTATACTTACCGTGCTCTACTACCAAGAGAACGACTGTTGCAAGAGAACTAGCTCACATTAGCTCACATAGTCAAGAGAAACATCAGGAGAGACATTTTTCACCCGAATAAACCACATATTTACCATGGCATGCCCGATTGGGAAGTAGTCCTTATGCTCCCAGTCCATCAGGTCCGTAAAGCGATTATTGTCGTAAAGCCGCTTTCGATCTGCCTTTACTGAAAGCATAGATATTGATTCGGAATGATTAAAAAAAACTATTAAAGTTTGAATTTGAAATGATCCGCAAAATCAGGAAGACGTATAAATTAGGGTGTGAAAATGGGTAAAACAATCTAATCGACTAACTCACAAAAGTAGAGTATGTGCAAAAGCAAAGTCTTAATTTTGCACACCATGACTTGTAATTATGGAGTCAACTTTATGTTAATTTTCAAACTGTGCTTGATTTTTTTTTCCATAATGGAATACGCGATCTGGATCATTCATAAAATTCTGTAAAGTGATTTTTTTTTCGCTAAGATTAAAAAAAATAATAATTACAAGCATATATACAAACGAATGTTTCGACAAATCTGTACAAGCCAATCAAACCCGATAAATGAGAGCAACTCACTTGGTCGAAAATTCGGTTTTGCTGCTTTCAATTTTGATTTTCCTTCCAATAGATCAATTATTTTCGGTTTAACCAACGGTTGTTCTACGCCTAAAAAAAGAGTAAAAGCATGCCAATAAAAACTTTTGATAAATCTGATATATAGACTATAAGAATAAATATTTCACACAGTTAAAACTCGAAAAGAGCAGAATGCATGTAAAGCTATTCACATTTAGAACGCTTTTTATTTACTTTGATTTGGGTTAAATGATTTAATACTAGACTCTATAGGACATTGAGTAGGATAGCTTACAAACCGAAGTTCTCTTACACATTTTTATTTATTTATTTATAGACAATGCTTATATAGCGCTTTATAAAATGATATCACACATTGTTTTCCCATAGCGCTTTACAATAATACTGTAGAAGATTGATACATGCATAAGACTAGAATGCAATTATTATTTTGATTATGAGATTATATACATGTAATACTCAATTTACCAATCCTTGGACAGATATTACCTTGATTTTCGATGACGGCATTGACAGAGCCAGGCAGTGGAGGGTTCGCTGCATATGTTGCCATGCTGCTTGATCGAAGTTTAGAGCCACCCTTCTTTTGACCAAAACCCACTAAAACCAACTAGATATTCTTAATGCTTATGTTAAACTAATAAAGATAAAAAGAAGCATTTGGAATGCAATCATAGTTTGTTATATTTTACTTTTTTCAGAACAAGTCAATTTGCAATGGTTTTAGATAAAAATAATGGAGTCAGCATTCTTGTAAATGTATTTATACATGTTATAACCAAATAGTTATGAAGTAACATGAAAGTCTTTGATAATAATTCTCACAATTGACCTATCAAATACAATTAGAAAACTTAAAATTCTAAAGAAAACCGAATTAAATGTTATTTACCCGATGGTGGTGGAGGGGCTTTGGGTGGACCCCTTCCACCCTTTTTCCCTCGATTCTCGAGAGATACATTTTCTACTCCTACCATTTCTATTCACGAGAACCTGAAATAAAGGAGGTTCAAAAATCGGGCAGCGAACCAACATTGTCTACTTTGCTCTATCACAACAACATATTCATCAATATGTCTGATTCATTCAATTTCATTGCATACCGTTGAAAATAGTAAGCTAAAATAAATCTGCAGACCTCTTGACTCTGCAGATATTGTAATGTTCTCTACCGCAAAGAAGCTGTTGATCATGGTGGAACTAACAGTTCCATGGAAATCAAGGATCGATTAGGCGTATGAAAGAAAGAAGCTGAGATAAAGTGACCTATGTGACAGCTGTAGGGAGAAAGAATGGTCTGTGTGGTGCTACCCTGTCGAAGTAGGTTGTCGTATGTTCGTTGGAACATCAACAATTCGAGCCCTAAGACAAATTGGGTAAACCAAGAAAGCAAGAACGAAAGCGGTGAATGAAATGAGCGAGGTTGCGGAAAAGGCATCTAGTTGGTCATGGCTTAGAAGATCAGAAAACGGAGGAGACCTAAATAGCTGACATGTCTCGCGTGGGGATCGCGCAACCCCCACAGACACGGGGATAGAGATTGTATGATGATTTAAGTGCCCAAACAGTCAAGTACGTCCGCTTTATCACTGAGGACGAGAAATGTGTAGCAGAGAAGTCTGTACTAGTGAAACACGACTCCTTATAACTTATCGTATCTTAGGTAAATCACATAATATTACATTTTTTGTATGTAGCCGTGTCCAATTCTTTTTTTACAATAAAGGCAGCTTAGATGCGAAGCCCCCAGACAAAGCCTATATACGCTCTATGACAAATAGCTTTCAAGTTCAAGCAGCAGGTGAATAATATTTCACACAACGTCGTAATCACAACGTAAGGCTCACAACGCCCCACACCAACGACCTCACAATGTTTTCTTCATCCATCGTCACAATATACGATTGATCCTCTATATTTTATGTTCAGACCCCCGTCATTTCAATATTTTTTGTCGATCAATCTGAAACCTCGACGTTACACATCTACGATACGAGCGTATATTTCTTTCACTGTGTGAGGTTTCAGAAATCTGGGACAACGTCTTTACACAAAGGTGCCGCGGACAAACAAATTTCAAGCGTAAACATGTGGACGGACTAGGGTTAGCGATAGCCTTCAGCCAAATTGATTGGCTGGGTGCAAATACGTTTAGTCGTCATCGGTGTTCAAAAAATGCCTTAAAATAACTATAGCAAAGAGTTTATGGCATAATAAACACATGTATTTTATTCATCCCCGGCAATTAATAGAGGGACATATTTGGCTTTACTCATTGCTTGCATTAAGGCTGTGTCGGGTCGGGTATGTTGTTACCCCAAGACCCGAAGTATACTCGTATACTCGACCCGACCCGATACCAGTCAACTCGTGCTCGTACCACAAAAAAAAAACCTCATGGACATGATAACATATTTGCAAAGCATTATTTTGTAGGGTAATGATTATATATATTCCCGATTATCATTTCATACTCGTATGTCTGCAGCCGACCAGGACTCGACATGAGCCTGAGGCTGAGCAACCGTCCACCACATCGAGCTTACTCGTAGATTGTCTCTAAACATGTATTTTAGAGTCCCATATAACATTTGTCACAAGGTTGATATTTCAAAGAAATGAAAGATCACAAAGTATGTGAAATATTACTGTAATTACCTGGCATAATGAAGAGACAAACTTTTTTTATTGCTTTTAGCAACGGGTAAATAAAACAGCTTTAAAACAATTAGGAACCCGTTTTACGAACTATTTGTATGAAATAAAGAACTGGTTTCCATTTCCAATAGTTTTTTTTCTTTTGTCAAAGAAATATCGAAATACAAGAAAAAAAAAGAATAGAGAGTTTGTGCCGATATGGAAATCTTTGGGCTAATAGCCTGTATTTCTCAAATGTAACCAATCACCAATCACAGGAGACCGGAGGATATAACTGCCATCGAAAGTGTCCAGCGCAGAGCAACGAGATTAATACCGGGTCCTAAGGAATTAGAGAGTTTGTGCCAATATAAAAATATTTGTGTTAATAGCCTGGATTTCCCAAATAAAACCAATCACATGGCTTGTTACTGGTTTGTTTATGTCATTTTGACGTCATTCTAGCCGATTTTCCAAATTTGCCCAAGCTCTCTATTATCATACGAAGATCGGCTTAGGAAATTGAAACTCCCTACACTAGCTTATCGCAGAGCGCAAGGAGACATGATTTAAGCCCATAAAATCCCGTTAAACTACAATGAAGAAGTCGCACCTATTTTCAAAATAACCACCTCTTGTACAAGGTCTAGTGACTTCAAGCTTGTGAAGCCAAGAGCCAATAAGGATGTGCGGAAGTTATCACTTCTTTGGCATGCCTGTTCATTGAATGTATAATGCTATGTACATATACACATATTAACCATATTATTTTGTACTATTTCACTGAATAAAACTGATTGAATTGAATTGAATTGAATTGAAATTGAATTTACTAACAGGCAGTAAATCTCTGAAACCAACTACCAAACGATGTGGTTAATGCAGAAAATCTGCTCGACTTCGAACGTCGCCTCGACAAATTCTTGTCAGGATATGCCTTTTAATACAATGTAAAAGCCGACTTTCCTTGCCATGCACACAAACACCAAAGCAATTAAACAACGATCTGGATATAGAGGTCCGAAAGACCTGCGTCCAGAAGAGGTCATGTAAGTTATCCTGTAAATAATATTGATCCATATATCCGGACATTCTCTCTAGTATATAATAGAGAGTTTGGGCAATTAAGGGAATTCCACTAGAATGACGTCAATATTACGTAAACAGACCAGTAACAAGCAACATGATTGGTCATATTTGGGAAATCCAGGCTATTAGCACAAACAATTTTTAAGTTAGCACAAACTCTCTAATGAAACTTTATTTAAGAGAGTTTTGGCAGAATAAATACTTTGGATTAAGATATGCTTTCAGTGTATAGCTACAACATCAAAATAATCACAAAATATTGAATGCCCATAAAATCATCAAATAGGTTCATAAAGCAATCAGCCACCTAATGCAAGCATACAATTTTATGAATTGGAATAAAAATGATAATAATCATTTTCATTAAAAATATGTCTATCATATTAACGTTCAATAAAAACTATCATCATTTTTATGTTAACAATATCCTCATTTATTATGTGCTATCTTTATATCTCAAGAATACACTTTTAGGGGATGAGAAAAAGTGGGCTCGCAAGATAATATGAGCGAATAACAAAAAAATAGGAATCAACCCAGCAAGGGTAGGTCATTTGATGTGCTAATGAAACGAACGATCAATGACAGATAATGAATCAAATGTTTTAACGTGTAATGTGTGTAATTTTATCATTGTGCACATTAAAATTGTGGTTAAGAAATTCGTAACTATGGCGTCAGGGGAGAATTTGTCTTTTCATTGTTATTTTTTTTTCAAGGTGAATACTTATCACAACCAACAAAGGGTATATAAAATTTCAAAAGAAACTAAAATTAAACATGATACATATAAACCAATGAAATCATGGCATACAATCTTTCTCTTACGTATGACAACTGAAATAAAGCATTCAATCTACTTGATAGCGGTGTCGGCTACAATAACATTGGGAAAACTGTCATAATTCTATTTTGATATCAGTGTCTAGTTTTTATTTTTACTTTTTCTTAATTAAGGCTGTAACTTTTTGTGGATTATGTGTGTCTTTCAATGCAAAAGCGTGTCTACAATACTCATCTATGCCCTATTTACTCTCAGAAAATCCTGGCTCAATCGAAGAATTAATCTGACAAGAGAAAAAAATGCATATCTTAAAACAATTCCATTTTCGATTTTGGGTTGTTTTTTTTTTGTTTTTTTTTTGGCAAACTAAGATTTTGAAACCCTACTTAAGCAGCAGCAATCTGAATCAATCTTAATTTGTATAAAACAGTTAAAGTTATGAAAAAAACATCAGTAGAAGAATATTATTTGAATTTGAATAGTAACATACGGTTTTAAAACTCATGATTAAAAAACACGGTTGATGTTTCTAGCACAAGTATGAAGTTGTTTATGAAATAATGGTCAGGTCATCCCCTCTTACTTCATATTAATAATTGATTCCTCAAAAATATGTTTAGATTGTGAAAATAAAGAAAAATAATGAAATCAATTTGATTTATGTTTCTGCCAAAGCCTATGCATTTATTATAGCAAAAGTATGTTTATCATGCTGCAATCATTTCAAAATGGAAAGGACTGACCCAATTTCCAAACAAAAAGGTATTATTAAAAAGAAAAATAAATGATACTAATGTGCTCAAATTTAAATCCTCTTGTTAATTGATATAAGACAAAACCAATTCACAACATAGAACCTAGCAATGTGACCATTGAACAGACCTACCAGCGAAGCATATCACTTGCAATATGACACGGCTTATACACACATTATCAAAAGAATAACTGCAATGACCTTAAATAGCTAAACAAATGTAAAACAAAACCAAACACATATATTAATATTCATATTAACGTATATACAATGCGATATAATACTATAAAGAAAATACATAAATTGAAACCTTAGCCACATTAACTCTTATATTTAGAGTAAACTATAAAACTCTAAACTATAGTAAACTTTTGACTGTAATCACACAAAAATATATTGTCTACTATAAAGATATTGTCTACTATATCTTTACCATAAAATACCATTTAAAGATGTTCTAACAAATTTCATTTTAATATTTATTCATATTTCTAAGGCTATTATAATTAACATTTTCTTTAGTCTCTTTTTTATCCAATTAATGTAGCTTATTTATGCGACAAAAAAAATATAATTCATACGATCTATATTACCCTTAAAATTTATTACCCATACATCACATCACTAATAAATACACGGTAAAATAAAGAACAATATGATGTGCACATAAGTTTGAAAATATATTTGCTATAAATTATTCTATATTTTATTTCAATTATTTATTTGCAACCAAAACAAATTTGACAATACCAAATTAATTTGCTGTCTATGTTGTAAATTTTACATTCACATACTTTAGTTATTTAACACCTTTTATGTGTATCTTCTATTTACTATGGGCAATGTTGTTTTTGTAAATAATATTAAATTTTTATAGCTATGCTCAATGACAGCTTATAAATGTTAAACCAAATATTTTCCTTTATCAATTTTATATGTATACGTTGACATATATAATTAATATCAGTACTAAAGAAAACGGAAAGAAATGCATCGCTAGAGAAACATAACAAAGGTTATTGATGTATAATATCCATTGCGCTCGTTATGACAAGATACTTAAGGTACATCACAGACAATATTAAATAAACTAGATTTCGTAACAGTATAGCTTATACATTTTTTCCCTATCATTTAAAAAACTTGATAACGAAGAAAGTGCGTTGCCTCTGATTCCGATATTTTTTACTTCTTTGCACCAATCTTGAATAATTGTATTTAAATCTATTCTAAGATCTATAGATATACAAAATGTTATTTTTTCGTCAATACTATTTGTTAATTCACCATTAACACTCATAAGTGATAAAAAGGTTGAATGATAATTTATTGTACTATTGGCTATAAACTCAAACATCATGAAGACATTTTTCAACCTATTATAATTTCATTATAAAAAAGAAAGCAACGCTTTCGTCATATAATTAGTAAATCTGCCTTTTCCACCCACTTTCAAAATTGATACAGCCTCTGCAATTTTATTGGTAGGAAAAAAAACAATGTCAGTAAAAGAGTGATAGCAAATATGAGTTCATAGTTTTACTATACAATCAATAACTTGCGTTAACACAATTAATACATATCTATACATATGAATATACACTTTATGATAATCATTATAATTGAAATTCAAACTTACAGCAAATGACAGAACTACCTATTATGCATGTAACAAGAAACTAATCTGACGGTTGATTAATTATCATTTTAGGTTATGTGGTATGAAATAGATCCTAAAATGTGATCTCAATTAGATATTTGGTTTTATTATTGAATTATTCTAACAGTTTTTTTTATGAAATTCAATTATACATTGGAATTTGACTCTACATAGAGAACTTATAAATATGTCTAGCTTTAAATTCAAAAAGAGTTTTGTGGATTAAGAGTTTTTCATCATTATTGTTTAGTAAAGTTCTTGAAAAGGGCTGGATATATTTATGCCATTTTGTTGAATGAGTTATTAGGGCATTGCTGCTTGATCATTCTTTGACATGGAATTTCAAATCTAGTAAGCATGTGATATGTTATAACAAACAATCCTATCTTAATTTTTGAAATGCTGCTTTGAAGCGCAAAAAGGTTTATTATTATACATATCGTTGTCATGTTTTGGTGAATGTATGTTTATTTCAATAATTGATATTCAGATTTACCAAAATTTGAACTTTCGAAATAATGCGTTCATATCGTTACGGACATTAATATCAATGACGTAATAAATGATTGGGTTGGTAAAATGATTTATGAAATAGGCGTATATCATAGAAAAATATTTCACCGCTCTGGTTAAGTGCAGAATCGAAGGAATGAATGAAAGAGTAAATAAAATTGTAATGGATACAAAAATCTTTATGACTTTGCGATCAGCCGGTGGTAGACATCGCTTCGTGTTAGCCTTCGGGTCATTTTGAGATGGTACCATGTTTATGGCCGATACTGTTTGCCGTCCCTCTGTCTTTGCCGTCATCGTCCCTTCTTGTCTTACCTTTGCACTGCTTAATTAAACAAATGATGCATACTTAAGTGTCAACATAATTTTAACATAATTTAGATTAGGGACTTGATGAATCATGATGCAAAATCAAGCATGACTTATCTAATTATATATGAACAAATTACTGCGTATGTCATAGTGTTATATAAATTAAATGTTCATATTACCTGGTTGCTTTAGTCGTTTTTGCTGTTGTCACGGACGCTACATCACTCTTGATCTTTTGCCGCTGCTTCAGTAGTTTATATGCAATCACTGCGTAACACACTCCGAGAATTATAAACGAAATCATAAGCCATATTGCAATGAAAATGCTGCTCACAAAATGTTTGGATGATTCATTTGGCAAAGGCATAAACACGCTAACAAATATGAGTATCAAACTCAATACGATGCTTGTTCCAATCATGACAAAAGAGCGCCTTTTGGATGTTGAGTATGTAAATGGGTATACGACCGCCCAAAAACGATCCATCGCCATGCTTACTAGGAGACACAGGTTTAAGATGATGGTGTTTGCCATGAGGGCATAGAACCCATTCCTGTACAGAGTGTTTCTCGTTTTCTGTGCTAATGTCCGATAATATTGCAAAAATGGCAGCTGAGGCATAACCGCGATGCATGCAAAAATATCCAATAAAGCCAGAGCTATTATGTACACAACACCCGCTTGTATCTTTTCCCTTTTCATATATATGTAAATCAGAACGAAATTGCCTATTACTCCAATGGGAACAAAGGTACCAACACATATAGCGTGGACCGCCGGATGGACGTCAATATCGACAGTTTCCTGAATAACTTCAATGTCTCCATTTTCATTTACATCTAATGAATCTAACCTTTCTTTAGTTTGTATGGTTCTCTCAGCTTGCATCATGCTTGTATAATCCATGTTGTAATGTAGAATATCGCCTCTTAATACATTGGTTATCCCGTGTAAGCAGGATAGATAACTATAAGATATATTCAAGGTATATAAAATCACTGCGCAATTAATTTGTTAAAACAGAAAAAAATCATAAAGGTTTTCTGATCAGGTGCTAAGATGTGAAATATTCAGAGAAAATATTTGATCATCCATTTAAAAAATAGAATTTCATTAGAAATATAACAAAAATAACTGTTGCGTCTAGGTTCCATTTAGGCCCAAATCATATATTTCTTTATTATAGAAACGTATTTATGAAAAATGAACGAACAGCGCCCTTCTGATTATCTATATATAACGTCATGAGGAAACACAAAGCTGTATCGTTTCTCTCTTATTAGACGCAGGCGATTAGTCCATTAGTTTACTAATCATGATGTAATCATGCCTGACTTTCATACGCAAGTAAATGGAAGTCAACATGAATATGTCAGTAGTTCGGCAAACGTTTTTATTTGTAAGCTTTTTATGTCTAAAAAATGTACCGAATTGAAAATATTATCAAAATAATTACTCTTTCAATTATAAATATTATAATGTACCATGTGATTACATAATAATCAATAAATTTTTCATACAAATACAGCATCAATGCGGCCATAACTTGGTTTGTTTCTATTTGCATAAGCATTAAAAAAAAGCGTCATTATTGCTGCCATGGCTTTGTCTTAAATGAAACCCTACAAACATAAACTGAATATGTCATATTTACCTCTTTCAAAATACACTGCATGGTGTTGTTGATACAATTTGACATGATACTAGATAATATGGTATGGTTTATCAAATCTACAAAATTTTGATTTAGAATTGTTAACTGGATTGGTAACTCAACGAGTGAATTTTGTGTGACCAAAGGCTTATGGAACGTTAAAAATATCTATGAAATACTTATTGCATGCGTATCACCCATTCGGTTAAATTAAATTTCACTTGCTTACCTTTAAACTTATCTCAATGCAACGCCAATGTAAAGAAAGATACCATAGTTTGAATATGGTTCATTGGCCTTTCGGTATCCTGTTATGTCTTGGTTTGATAAGACATGATAGTAACTTCCGTTAATTTACCAATATCGGACCCTAATGCTTTTCTCTCACGAAACGCTCTGTGGCGGAAATGAATTAATTACCGGGCTATCTTTATGTAGGCCCTTGATAGAAGAACATTTATACAGCGACTGATAAGGAGTCATATATAATATCAACACAAACTAATATTTATATTCATGCTACCAATAGCCATTTTTGTATAACTGTAAGACCATTTGTAAAGGAATTCATGTGCTATTAGTTTCTGTGTCCAACCGGTTTGCATGGTACAGATGAACAGAACTATGGAGCTATAAAATTAAATTTGTTGTGAACTACACAGTATGACAAGGGAAGATTTTTTTTCAAACAGAACTTCGCATAGCCCAATCTGCAAATGGTATTCACAATAAAATTATATATATATATGTATTATAATATAATTAGCTAGTATAAGCTTCAAATTGTTCACAGACAAAGATTGGATTTTTCAAAACCAGTGAAAATGCTATTTCGTTTTATGCCTCTTTATAAAAGTAGTTTATCCCTTGTGATTTCCCTCCAAACAATGGACTACCAAACAATATATATGATAATCAGAAAAAAACATCATCATCTTGTTGGAGCTCTCTTGCTTCTAACTTATGTGTTCTGTTTTCACCTCTGAACAACACTTTTATTACTTTCTGTAGGGCAATTGTCTGAAACAGCTACAAGCAGAGTCCGTGCCGCTTGTAATATAGAACTTATTTATCTTGAATAAAAATGACAGTTTTGTATGAATAATTCCTTTGGGTCTAATTAATAACATGTATGATATTTATTGGATGCGAAATACCGAAGGGAGTCTTACAAAATGAGATAATAGTTTAAGATACACGATTCTAGACACAATTTTAAAATCATGTCAAAGCTTCCTTATATATATCATTATATTTAGGTACAATGTACAGCTTTTGATTTATATAGACTGGAGGCACCTTAAATGCAAGTCCTATATTTTAAAATCGAACAAAAACATTTGTTCAACTTGTAATATTATCAAACTTTAAGAACAATATTTGTTTCTCAAACTATGTGCATAGATACATCCAAAATAGATATATCCTTTTGCAATATAGTAATATTGTTTTATAATTATAACACATTGGTTTGGCATTAATGTCAAATTAGATATTTTATTTAACGAATGAAGACAAAATATTTATTGCATACATATTCCCTGTGCAAATTGACCTTCCAAAACAATCACCTATGCGTCAAAATACAAATTTTGTCAATAAAAAATACCTTCGTTTTATTTAGCTAAATCAATCATTAATGTAAGATTATCAATAAATAAAACCCTAGATTCAAATTTTTACGACACGTGGTTTCATCAAACGATTAAATCGCTTCGAAGTTATTTATAAGTCTAACAATTATCGTATAACTACAGGAAAAGTATGCCAATGAATCTTTATCATTATCATCCTATGCCCGAGTTTTGACAACGAAGTCATTCCAATTATACGTATATGCGATGAAACAAAACCCTTCTTTCTCTGTCTTCATACTCGAATAGTTACTGATTGGAATCATTGTAGCTTAAAAAAATTATGTCTTGTTTCGTCGGAAATCGACCATGTATTTTTCTTCCTTACTGATCTAGCATGCATATCGACAAATTTATCAACAGTGAAAGCAGCAGAGCAAATTAGCCATGGTACAGGCATCACTCGTTGTGCCCTTTTGTCAAACCAGAGATGGACCTGGTGCCATGTAGACGCGAATAATTATGAATTGATCCAATGCTATTACAAATATACTTGCTATGTTAACCATGTCAGCCCATTGAGCTACGTACTGTTATTGTGATAAACAATATATATATTCCAACGAAAAGTGGTGTATCCGAGAGATTAAAGAACTGTCCAATAATAACAAAATATACATAGGAAGAGGTTTTAAAAGGCAAGGCCGAAATCTATGTTTTTTGCAGTTTCCAAATTACAGCGATAGTAGATATTACAGAGCCATAACCTAATAAGATAATGGCACTAAATATTACAAAAATCATAGGAATAATGCTACGCATCTTTTTTCATGCGCTTGTATAGCTATGAGCGAAAACAAAAGTTCCACTTTCAACCGACTAGATAATGATTTGCATTTACTAAATTCATCAACTTTCTCTTAAAATTGCGTTTAACATTATAAGATATAAAATTTCTAGGGCTGAGAATAACTTGATTTTAGCAAAAACATGTGTGTATTTTTTAATAACAAATGTAATTCCGACCTAAGATTTTGCTGATGGTACCCATCAGTAATAGCACATCTTAATGAAATAGTGCATTCGTGACACAACTATTTCCGCTTAGTAAGTAGCATTTATACATTTGAATGAATGCAACTACAAAATTCCCATTAACGTTGATTATGTGATAATGTTTATTTTGCGTCGGGTATGACTATATTAGGAGAACATATCATATGAATATCAATCAATAATGATTTGTGAGCGATTTTGCCTTAAAATAAAAGTAGATAATCAAAGAATAAAATCATTTATTGCCATATAATATTTGATAAAAACTAACTTTTATCACTTAAATACCAATATAAGAGTTGTAAGTACACATGTAAAAAGGGGCAAAAATAAATGGCCAATAGAAAAGAACAACTGTTAAATAATATTATGGAGTGCGCCTCCTGTATCCCGAGCAAATTCATGTATGTTTGTTGTCAGCACTTTTTTTACCTATTCCAGCATTTGTGTATCACTGATTCACACATGAGTGTCATGTAGCGACCTGAAAACCCTCTTCTTATCGAATGTAAGGCATTAAATCCAATTTTTATATAAGGGTAAGCTGTTTATTTAGATAATTTCATAAGCAGGATTTGTATATTTACATATTCATCCAACCATTTTTTATATGTATAACTCAACATTTACTTTCACCATTTTTGTTATATATTACTTAAATAATTCCCTTAAATCCAAGTGAAACTGCGACGTGTCTTATCGATTGTTAAATTTAACAGTAATTCGAATCATAAGGAATAAGAC